>WKFP01015197.1:1231725-1296266 GCA_011057875.1 Pterocles orientalis | reverse complement strand
CTTCTGGCGTGTCAGCCACTCCTCCCAGTTTCGTATCATCAGCAAACTTGCTGAGGGTGCACTCTACTCCCTCATCCAAGTCATTGATGAATATATTGAACAGCACAGGTCCCAGTACCGAACCCTAGGGGACTCCACTAGATACAGGCCTCCAACTAGACTCCATCCCATTCACAACAACTCTCTGGCTTCTTTTCTCCATCCAGTTCACAAGTCCAATTATTTAGGACAACTAAAATTACACCTTGAAGGTAGTCCAGAATATAGTCTTACTGGAGTCTTCTTTATTAAAAAAAAAATTGTCTTGGTGGGTTCTCTTCAGGAATGCTAATTTGTTCAACCATGTCCCATCACTTTTTATCAAATGAGATATTTAATATAAGTGATAACTGTAAAAAGACAGCAAAATTATTAGTCTGTCATAACTTTCTAGGGACAATAATTTTTTTACAAGACTGTGCATACTGAGGGGAAATATATTGCTCAATATTAATGAGAGGTAAGGAGCAATGATTTTAAAGTATCACCTTTAAAATCCCCCTTACTCAACATTTGCTGACATCGCAATATCTCCCATAAATGTATTGCATGTATTTGCAATAGAAGCAAAATTTAAAGAAGAAAATAAATCACTTGTGTTCATGTTAAGAAGTATCTTTTTTTGGCATCATCAGAAAAAGCAGTAGTGATGCCAGTATCCCCTTCTACTCAGATGTGTGGGCTAGAATTCACCTTTAAATGCAGGCAACCCTGGTACTTCAGCTGGGATGCAGTAGTTGCATCCCCTTGGTGGCAGCCAGTGAAGAGAAGCACGGAGCCCCGGCTGAGGCAGAGTTGTCCATCTGGGCCAACTCCTCACTCCGTACCAACGTGTTCCCATGCACAAGCCTTGCCCAGCATTTCACACCCTCCTCTGGTCAGGGCCATTCACATGCCCTTTTTCCCAAGATAGTTCCTACAGTTCTCAACCCTGGGTGGAGAACTGGCTGAAGGGCAGAGCAAAAAGGGTTGTAGTGAATGGGGCTACATCTGGCTGGCAACCGGTCGCCAGTGGTGTGCCTCAGGGCTCCATTCTAGGGCCAGTCCTGTCCAATCTATTTATCAACAACCTGGATGCAGGAGTTGAACGCACCATTAGCGAGTTTGCTGATGATACCAAACTGAGAGGTGCCGTTGACTCTCTCGAGGAACAAGATGGGTAATGATTAATGGGATGAAATTTAACAAGCCCAAATTCTGGATTCTGCACCTAGCAACACTAGGCACTAGTATCTAGAGTAACACTGGGCAAAAGTATAAATTGGGAGAGGAGTGGCTGGAGACCAGCCCTGCAGAAAGCGACCTGGGGGTGCTGGTCAGCAGCAGGCTCGCTATGAGCTGGCAGTGTGCCCTGGCAGCCCCAAGGGCCAGCCGCATCCTGGGGTGCATCAGACACAGCATCACCGGCCAGTCCCAGGAGATGATTCAGCATTGGTGTGGCCTCACCACAAATGCTGTGTGCAGTTCCGGGCCCTCCAATTTAAGAAGGATGGGAAGGTCCTTGAATGCGTCCAGAGGAGGGCAACAGATCTGGTGAAAGGGCTGGAAGGAATGTTCCATAAAGAGTGGCTAAGGACGTTGGGCTTGTCTAGTTTGGAGAGAAGGAGGCTGAGGGGTGACCTCATTGCTCTCTACCTCATGTTCCTGGGGAGGGAAAGCAGAGAGGGAGGTGCTGATCTCTTCTCCCTGTTGTCCAGTGACAGATCCCATGGGAACGGTTCAAAGCTGCCTCAGGGGAGGTTTAGACTGGACATTAGGAAGCATTCCTTTACCCAGAGGGTGGTCAAGCAGGCTTCCCAGAGAGGTGGCCAATGCCCTGAGCCTGTCAGTGTTTAAGAGGCATTTGGACTATGCCCTTAATCATGTGCTTTAGCTTTGAGTCATGCACTTGGACTAGATGATCATTGTATGTCCCTTCCAACGAAACGCTTCCAACGCTCTGCTCTATTCTATTCCATTCTATTCTATTCTATTCTATTCTATTCTATTCTATTCTATTCTATTCTATTCTATTCTATTCTATTCTATTCCTCCCAGGAAAGATCATGCTGGTTGTTACATGATAGGTGCAGTAAGAGGCCTCAGCTCAAACTGAGCTCTATTGTGCAAAAACAGCAAACGTGCTTGCCTTCTCTAGCCCGAGACTCTCACAGCCTAACTAGCAAAATAGGGTACATTTACATTTCCCCAAATAAATCCCTTTACTCCTTGTGTCAGAGGGTATTCCATCTCAGCCACAGAAAGATTAGAGGCTCAGCTGGGAAGAGAGGTACAAAAAACAAATTATTTGAAGAGCTCCCTGTCCCTGCTTGAGTTGCAGGACTGGTGGCCAGCCTCGAGGGGAGTGCAGGAGCTGCCCACAACCTCCTTCACATTTCCCAGGGGGTGTGCCAAAGGAAACACCATGTTTTACTCTTGTGCAGGTGTAGATATAATTCAGGTAAGAAGACTTCTCTCCAGAGATACCTTTATTCCAACATTGATTATTTAGCTGTGCGCTGTCAATCCTGCTGCTGTTGCCTCAGCCAAGTCCCTGTTAAACAAGGAAGAGAGATGATGCTTTCTGTTCTCTACCCCTGGTGGACAATGTCAAATTAGTCTACCCAGCATTTGCCTCTGCTACTTTTTCTTGTAGCTGAATAGTGCAGATTAACCCTGAAAAATGTGTGGCATTACCCCAAGAGGAATAAACAGGGTGCCTGTTCTGATTGAGACTTTTTGCTTATCCACACGCTCCCCACGGAGAAAGTAGGAGAAGCTGATGAAACGACACGTGTATCCCAACCATGACAGTGGGTAAATCTCAGCCACGTGGCTCCCAATTTATTTTTTTAATGCTTCTTTGGGACTGTGAATGCTTCTGACCCTGTGTTTGTGCAGTGCCTCTCTTTGTATGGGTCTCTCCCTCCTTTTAGCTGTCCTTAGAGATATTGTACTTTTCATGCACAGTAAGGAGACAGAAATAGTTTTTTTTTCACATAGTAGCACAAAAAATGGCAGATATTAAATACTAAAAGCAAAGCAGAAGGCTGCTCATCATTCTTTCTATGCATTTCATCTTAGACTAGGATTTCTAATTTAAAATAAAGCAGTAAAGTCTTAGGAAGTCTGGTACGTTTGTTTCAATTCCTACTCAATCTTTATAAGTGTAGTCAGTAAAAAGAGAAACAAAGAAGTCAATAATCTACACAACTGCTAGGAACGGGAGCACAGGGGAGCAGTTTGAAGCTGTACATCCAGCTGTGCAAAAATGTTGTGGTTCCTGCTACTGCTTCAAAACGGTCCTGGCTGTAGGGCTCAATTCACAGACCAGACCTGGATGTCAGTGCTGATTTTCTAAACAATTTAAGTTTAACTCTGTTTCCTCAGCTCTTTTCATCTCTCCACTATCAACAGTCAGCCCTGCTGTCTCCTACTGTGTCCCTCTCCTACCCGCCTAGGACTGTCTGTCTTGCTGCCCAAAACCATTTTGTCAGTACTTTCAGGTCTTCCAAATTGCTGTGGAAAACCCCTTTCCACATTCTGCCAAACAACTGTCTTAGCTGCAGCTCTTGTCCTTCCCGTCTCCTCCACCCTTTTATCTCATAATCACTGTCACTCACTGTGTCATCCCAAACTTGGACTTGAGCTCTTCTTGGCAGGATCTTTGCTCTTACATGTTTGTTTGAGGTGTGCAGCGCATACCTAATAGCTTGAAAAATAAAGCAGCTGAATCATATTCATCTATGAAGGCACGATCTTCAGAGAACTGAGGGTAAAATTTTCCCAAAAGCTCTGTGGATTTTGATGGGTGTCTTCCAAATATAAATCTCACACAGATCTCCCGTGGGTCTCACTCTGGGTCTGGGGCAGGACTGAGGGGGTAACTCACAGGGAATCTGCATTAAGGACAGGAGGGCTGTGGCTCCAGGTTCTAGGATGAACCCATGATAGGGAATTAATTCTGACTGCTTTTGAGACAGCCAAGTGCATGGGATTTCCTTCCGGTAGTGACCCAGCAAGGCAGGGTGCCTCCAGCCAAGACTTTCAGAGTTGTAAGTCATGCCCGAAGTATAATCACAGAACTTTGGGAAATCTGGAGCAGGATCTGTTCTGTCAGAAATAAAGCATGGACCTTGTAAAAGAAATCTTGTCTATACCGTGAGTATGAAGAAGGACCCTTGCCGAATTCAGGAACAAAGGAAAGGATGACGTGCTGGACAGCAGCAGTGGATGTACCTATGTGGTTAAGGCAGCTAAGAAATGCTTAAAGGCTTGGAAGCAAAATAGTGAAGAGTTTAATTAACGGACCCAAACCCATTAAGTGACCCAACCCAAACACAGGGCTTTGTTCATTTGTAAAAAGGATGTTTAATGAAGTCACACATTATATTTACTATGCAGGTCTAAGTGATGACACAGATCTCATGGCAGCGGTGAATTAGTGCGTATTTGATATTCAAAAAGAAAAAAGTGCCCTTGCTTCTGAGGCACTTCCTTGCCCTACGGGAGAATGTTTTGATGTTTCTATGACCCTTTTTGAGCATTGGGCCAAAAACCTCAGTGTGTGTTCAAGAAAGCTGCAAGATGGAAAGATGAGTCACAGCACCAACATTTTTGGTCCAAACCCTCAGCTTTACTCTGCTTCTCTGTAAGGTCTCTGTGTCAAATGCAGCAGTTTGATGTTCACTCATCTCTGCTAACTGTGCTCAAACACCTTCAGATTTTAAAAATTGCATGTTTTTAATTTCTGTTAGTCTTTGGATAAGCTCTGATAGATCCAAAGTGATTTCAAATCACAAAGATGATTCGAACTATGAAAGTATTCTCAAATACACTGTAATAAATAGCTTCATTTCCTCTCCCAATGCCCTAAGCCCCCAAGGCCTTTGAGACAACCACTCCCTTCTCCAGCCTGCTTCATCCTTCAGTGAAGCAGATTAATTTAATAACCTTAACACAGGGAATTTTGTATCTCTCTAATCCCTACAAGTTGGAGCCCTCAGTACATATGCCCTAGACACTGACAAATTGAAAGTTCATTCCGAAGCAGAGTGATAGAAACACCAAGGGAACTCGTGACACCTGTCAGTTCCCATGGTGGCTGTGTTGCTGTCTGTACCCTGTGGAGATGACAGGGGGTCAGATCCCAAAGAATCATGCTCTGAGACGGACAGAAATGTGCAGGGGAGCTGAAGACATTCAAGCACTGTGAACGCTTCCTTTGGACATCATACTGTAAGGGGAAAATAATTGAAACAGTCTGAGGCTTGGCTGATGCTGACATTTTCAGTGAGAGTAGTCAACTCGTAAGCTTCTGCAACCTTCAGTCCTTGCTGACATAGAGCAATAATTTGTTCCTTGTGATATCTTATTCACTTAACATTTCAGATACACTGTCTGAAGTACCTTGGGATCAAAACCATTCCCTAGATAAGCATAAGCTACTAGTACAGAAAGATACTATTTACCTGTTCGTGATGCCCTTTCCTCCACTCTCACTTTAAAGTGAGTTTTCTGTAGGTAAAAAACCACCAGATTGACAGCTTTACAGGCTGCAGCTCTTATCCACATGACAAGGATATTGCAAATAGCAGGACTTCAGCCATCCTCCCTGCCACATTATCCAAGGCAGTGCTGACGAGGAAAGAGCTGCCTCACAAGAGAAAAGTTCACTCACTGCATGTGCTGGTTTTGGCTGGAACGGAGTTAATTATCTTCACAGTAGCTTGTGCAGGGCTGTTTTGTATTTGTGTTGAAGAGTGTTTATACTACAGAGATGTGAAAACATTATTGCTGAGCAGTACTTACACAGAGTCGTAAGTGCTTACAGCCTTTTCTTCTTCTCACACCACCCTACCAGTGAGTAGGCTGGGAGTGCACAAGAATTTGGGAGGGGACACAGCTGGGAAAGCTGACCCCAACTGACCAAAGGGACATCTCATACCATTTGACAGCGTATAAAGCTGGGGGAAGAAAAAGGAAGGTGGGGGGACATTTAGAGTGACAGTGTTTGTCTTCCTAAGTAACCATTACACATGATGGAGCCCTGCCTTCCTGGAGATGGCTGGACACCTGCCTGCTGATGGGATGTAGTGAATGAATTCCTTGTTTGGCTTTGCTTGTGTGTGGCTTCTCCTTTACCTATTAAGCTGTCTTTATCTCAACTCCCTAGTTTTCTCACTTTTACTCTTCCGATTCTCTCTCCCCCTGGTGGGGGGGTGAACAAGTGGCTGTGAGGTGGTTGTTGCTGGCTGGGGTTAAACCATGACGCTGTAGTGCTCATTCAATTTATAACTGGTTTGTGAAGGGTGTTAACTGGTATTCTAAAGCAAGCAGCAGGTTACCTTGAGAATGAAGTTAGAGCATAAAAATGCTGAAAAGAGGGAGCACCGGCACAGGATTAATCTCACTTGACTTTAAATATCTTCAGCATAGAGATGAGCTACTTGTTCAGAAGTTCTGCATATTTCAGGGAAAGAAACAGGACCATCTAGAAGGATTTGTCTCAGGTAAATTGGACCTTACATGCCTTGTTTATATGCAGATATCTACATCTACATTGCAAGCACCTGAATTTGGATTGATGAATCGCATCCTAAAGGACATTTAGATGGCCAGAAAATTTTTGCTGGTCTAGGTCAAATTCAAAGTTACGATTTCAAAGGAAAAAAAAAATGCATGCTGTGATTAAACTGTGATTTTGAAAGATGCTGTTAGTCCACCTGGAGTACTAAACTGCTACTTCAGAATGGATAATAATAATAATAAAAAGCAAAAATAAATATATTTTGCAGATAGAGTTCCCTGTTTTCAGAACCTTAAACTGCCCCAAAATAGTTGGTATTAGTATTATTTTAATTCTACCTGCAGAGTGCCAGAAACATTCATGCAACTTCACAGAGAAATAAAGCTGACAGGCCCTATCTTAGGAGTTTAAAATATTAATGAAACTAAACTTAGGAAGTGGTGACAACAAATGAGTGGATAAAGTGGGGCACGGAAGAAATCACAGCAGTGTAACAGCATGAGAGAAGCGCTTTGGGGTAGCTATACCTCTTTAATTCCTCTTTGGCTCCTCCGGTGACTATTTTGTTTCTGTGAAGGGGTGACAGAAAAAAAAGTCAAAGGACTTGCCCATGAAGAAAAAGTGCCAGAATTGGGGCTACAAACTACAGGAGTTCACCAGACCTACCTCAAGCCCCTTTACTCCCTGAAGAGCTCACAACAGTGGAACAAGGAAAAGTCTGAAAATATAGGAAGGCAAACAGTTCATTGTTGCTCTCCTTATTGGAAAAGGTTAAAGCAACTTAAACAGAATTTCACTCAGATATTCTCACCCTGATGGACAAATTTCAGTCCAAGGTAATTGGAAATGGCAGTTGAAAAAGCTTGATAAAAGGGTTTTAGGTGAGAACGCTAACAAAGAGCAGTAAAATCCGGCAAGGCTAATGCAATATTGTTTTTCCTCCTTTCCTCACAGTAATTTTCTAGCTCAGCTATCAAATTTCTCATAATACTCATTAGGTATCTCCTGAGGGATGCTGTGAAAGCTGCCATTCAGCTGCTCTAAAAGAATCCTTGTTGCCTGAATCGAGGAGACACATTCAGCTCATTAACCCAAACTGAGCTGCTTTTTTTACTTCCAAGATACTTGGACAATGTTTTTCTCATAGTATTCCAAATTACAGACCCTATTCACCTCAGGCTACAATAAACTATGGTTTTGGTATGTTCTGGGAGAAGGTGATTGACCAGGTGCCTGAGAGAACACATGCTGAATTCAGCAGGATCATCTAACCCCTTCCCAGTTAATTAAGATGTCTTCTGGGATGACCTGCCGATAGCACCCCCCATGTACCATGACAACCCTCTCCTCGAGCCTTTAAGAAGATCATCAGCATTTGTGACCCTTCTATAACGATGCCCCGTGAAGGGACCTAAGGTCATTGTTAAAGAAATACACACATGGCCTTCTACCAGGGGTGACACCATATGTATGGCTTCAATCAAAAGATGCACAAGAGATCGTGTGATAAGCCAGTGTATTTTTACATCAATTTATCAGCAAGACGGCCACAGCTAGCAGCCACAGCAAGCAGCCAAGAGGGTAATAGACATGTATGAACTGGGCACGTGCAAACTGGGGATATCAAATGAAAGAAATCTTGCACCTTAAACAGGTGATGCAAGTACGAAAATTGTTACAGGTAGGTCTAGAACTTAAGGTTCCTCCTGGTTTGTATCTAGGGCAATTGCTCTTTTTTAATGGCACTAAAGGAAGGACCTTGATGTTATTTTGCTACTTAGAGTGATGTTTTTGAACGTCACCAAACATTGCAGAAGAACCTGTGTTTATCTGAGAGAATATTCAGGAGGAAAAGACACTCTGTACATGTGAGAAATTATGTTTTGGGGTTTTTAAATAAGGGCACAGCACAATGAATGAGGGAGGAATTGAAGTAGTGTGAACACAGGCTATAGAATGAATGGATGGGATAAGGTATAGAGCATGTGTACATGTGTACGTGCTACGCTTCCATATATTGCATAGAAAACTGATTATTCGTATGAAGTAGCAGAAATAATCATGTCTACAACTTCTAAAGAGTGAACTGGAATAATACATTGCTCTACAGAATGAAGTCTTACAGCACATTACATAGAAATTGTGAATAATATAGTATTATCTGGAATTCTATTTCTCCATATCTTACATGCTAAAGTAAAATTAATCAGTGAAATCTGAAATGAAAGCAGTCCACATTGCACTGAATTTCTTGTTGCTAGGCATCACTTGATCATACTCTGATGGGAGGTGTTGTTTTGTTTCTAGCATCAAAAAAGGCGGTGAGATTTTCCCACCTTGTAAACATTTAATCAGGCAGCAGAATAGATAAGCAGATGCCAAAAAGAAGACTGGCTAGATCCATCATCCTTTCAAACCCCAGCAGAATACAATAACCCAATCCAGGGAAACAGACTGTTCCCCATGATCATGTTCGTGGCTTTATGCTACTGGTTTTGTTCTCAGACTGGCAGCCTGGCTCCTATCCACTTGACCTTGGCTTGAACCCAGTAGCTTGGATTTCACTGTAGCATGTTCTGCAGAAAATCATTGAGTGCTACCTGAAAGCGCCAGGAAATGGAGAAGCCACCCTTCCCCTGAAAGCTGTTCCCAAAATATTCACCCTTACTGCCTTCAAACTGAACGTGACTGTCTCTAGGTTCCAGCTACAAATTCTTTCTGTCTTCTCATCACTAAAGGATCTTTCAGTACCTCAGCTTTTCTCTCAGAGAATCTCACTATAATCAAGTCTTTTCTTGAGTGTCTGTGGGATAAACTGAATTCATCCAGCTCTGTATGAATATCACTGAGAGGTTTTTCCTGTAGCTGTAAAGTATTTTTGATACTGTCTCCAGCATTTCAACATCCTTGAGAAATCACAGACGTTGAAAGTAGAATTCAAATAATTTAAATTCAGTTGTCTAAAACACAGGTGTCTGGTCAATTAGGATAGTTATAGCTGTCTCTCCAGTCAATGAAGAGAGACCGTGCCAGGAGACCATTTATCCCACCTCCCTCAGGCAGCTTGGAAGGGCTGGATGCCCCACGAAGGTGTCCCAGTGAACGCACAGGGTGTCTGAACAGCTAGTTTAGACTGCATGCCTTAACTAATGCTAGCTAAGATGTGTAGCACCACAGAACTGAACAGATCAACCAGTGGAGAAGATAGCACCTCCCACTCATTCCTTACTTCTACTAGTAACACACACCAACAGAAGTAGCTTTTTCCACTTGGAATTTATATTCAATTGCTCCTCTGCTACCAGCAGTAAACTCATTTTTAGAGGCACGTTTACAGCATAGATTCACACATTCTGTAAAGATGCCTATGCACTCCCAGCTTCTAGACGTGCATTTTTTTTTATTCAGTTGTTAGTAAAGAAGATCAGTTTATCAGATAACTCCATCAAGACTGCCCTACCACCATGTCCTTCTTATTGTCATCTATGTTCAGCAACACTTTATGCTGGCATGGGCCCTAGAACTGCATTATGCACTAGGACCCAGGGTGCTGTCAATAAATTCACAGTGATGTCCCTGCTTCAGAGAGATTACAAAGTAGAACAGCACATCTGTTCATCATTCCTTGCAAATGGTGTAATGTCCCATCTTGCTTTAGTTCTGAGGACAAAGGACAGAAACAGACCTCACGAGAAACAGCCTGAACCTCGTGTTACACAAAGACAGTACTTAGACAGGGACCATTATCGCAAACCTGTAAGACAGGATTTGATGGAGAGGGGGACACAGTAGTCTCAGATCACTTTGCATGATGGCCACAGTAGGATGGCTTTTCTTGATCCAAAGTTTTGTACAGCAAGACTGCACTTGTTACGGTCTTGTCCAGGCAAAGCTACTGCTGAGGTAACTCCAGTTTCTTCCATGTAATCCCAGCAGTTTAAGCAGAAAATACTAGAGGCCGCTGCTGTTAAAAAATGTGCCCTGTGTACAAATAAACTGGCTTGCAGGGCTGTGGCTCCTTTTACATGATACGGAAGACTAAAGTCAATCTCTTCACAAGCAATGCTGGAAAAGCTCCTGCATCACCACACCAAACTGAGGCTCATTTGATGGAAGAAATGTAACAAAAATGTGCAGAGACAGCGCTTCTCAAGTCAGCATTCTCAGATATCTTTGTCGGACATCACACACCAAGTGATGACATTGTCAAAGCTCGAAAGAACACTGCTGAAGCATTTTACATGATTTTCAGCAGCAGTTTCCTCCTCACTGGAAGGATTAATACTATCCAGATAAACCATCTCTGCTGCAGAAGCAGAAAGGTTGATATGTATCTAATTTTTATTTACCAGACAGAGGACAGTTTTGCAGTGTAACTTCTTGACAGTAGCTCCTTTGAGTATGTTACAGAATCACTTTTAAGCAAACAGCTTGTGTTTTGAAGTCAAATTTGCCGCTGGGTGAGTGTTTTGCTGTTAATGGGAAAGCTACTGCTGTAGAATTGAACCGAAACTGAGTATAACTGAAAAGAATTCAGTTCCTGTGTCTGTTTTAATGGGGGTCAGAAACACTATGGGTTATGTAAACTGCGAATTGGGAACATGAGTACCCAGATGTCTGAGCAATAAGGGTTTAACACTGGGTTCAATTTTAGGACTGTTGGGAAATATAACAGACATTGAAGTTTGTGTAAATGTCTAATGGGAAAGACATGAAGTCACTCTGGAAGTACCTGACATTATCTCAGGTCCCAGTGCCATGAGAACTACTGTTTCCGCTGCCTGAGTTCCCTGCTTCCGCTCCTGTGTCAGAGACGGCTGAAAGGGGCTGTGAGCAGTGCTCACCCACTGCTGTGCAGTTCTCCACTTTAAACGACACAGCAGATTAATCTGGTTTGGGATGATCTAGCCCAGTGAAGCAGGCTGGGAAAGAGCAGCCTTTTGTAGACATGATATGCTTTCTTACAGATCCTAAGCGGTTCATCTAGTTTGATGTTGATCTTCATGGCTATGTCAGGGCTAGTAAATAATATGAGCCAAGGGCTGTTCTCTAAAACATGCTCTTTCCTCCCGAAGCAGGGTAACCTTGCCCAGGGTGCCCACTGGGAATCCGCTGGGAATGTGCTGTTTGACATGTGCCCAAGCTGTTCCACGCAGTGTGCTAATAACTAAACAACAGAGTCGATGTCCTGGAGGGTGTTCAAGCCCCATGTGTCCTGTTGTGTCTGGCAATGCAGGTGCAGCCCAGAGGAACTGAGAAGCAAAATTTTTCCCTGCTGAGCAAAATGTGTGTTTGTAACACGGCTTGACACCTGCTCCCCAAGGAAATTTAAGTTCTGATTCTACTTCCATTAGCATCTGTTCAGACTTACAGAGGACAAGTCTTGCATTAAACCAGTTATTAATGGTAGCGATTTTGAAGTTTCTAGCTGTTTGTAAGTACTGTCTTAGCCTGTTCACAACTAACAGTGATGTACAGTGTAAGTTATAGATCGAAACTTCAGAGTACGGAGACTTTCAGGTTATGTAAGTGGAGCTTTGAGGATGCTGCACAATGTTATCAGACAATATCCTGTCCTCCTTGTTCTGTACACTAGCTATGGAGCACAAGAGTTATATGTAATATTGATAAAATGGTATCAAAAAGGCTGGTTTTAGCGGCTTCAGCATGAATTTCTTAAAAATTAAATTCTGCTCCTATTTTAAAGAAACAACAGAGAAATAGCAGTGACCAAAAAAAAAACATCCCTAGGGAACTATTTGCTTGAAATTCCAGATGGAACTAAGAGAGGCAAAATGCAGCTGTCCCAGTCTCAAACAAAGGGCCCTGATACGGGGAGATATCCTCATCTTTGCAGATATTTTTGCACATTTTTCAGGTATTCTCTGTCCACCTATACAGCTTGTTTCTCCTAGAAAGCCCAGGCACAGAGTGGAGTACGTACCAACACATAAAAGAAAGATGGTGCTCGTCCCAAGAGGCTGAGGATAAGCTCTAAAATACACGCTTCTCTTTATTCAAGCAGAACGTAAGGACACAAACCACAGACGCCTACTTTGACTTGCAGCACCATCTTAGGGACCCAAAGGTGGCTGAGGCACATCCTTACCATCACATGCTGTTACAAACAGGTTGGTAGGCACCAGCCAGAGACACTCCACTTCTTGCTATAGATCCACACCAAGATCGTTCACTTTTTTCCGGCGGTTAGGCAGCTAATACACACTCTTTTTTTTTTTAACCTGAAAATTAATTTTTACTCAATGAGTTACTTCCTACATAAAAAGCTAAGAGTGATTTTTTTTTTCCTTGTTAAATCCATGTATTCACCTGTCAGGTGGATCAACAACAAAAAAGGTTATGCATGTACAACAATTGGTTTACGCTAGTGAGTCATGCCTGGTTTGCTTCTGAATCTAGATTTTACTCCAAATATGTTGCTTGGGTTCCTTTGTTCTTTTTCTCTGCTACCTGCTCTAAGAGTTAAACCCTCAGATTTCCTGTGATTTAAACCATGAACAGATGCGTTAGAATAAAGGAAAGCATTGGGAGAGACCAAACGAGCCAGCTTTCTGTCACTCTTTCCAGCCTGATTACAAGCCTCACACTGTGCTATGCCCCCTTGGAGTATTTTACAAAAGACTTAAAATTCGTTGAAAAGGTAAATTAAATTCATCCAGAAAAAAAGAAAGAAATATTTTTCTGACAGTCTTTGTTCTACCCAGAGAAGGGACTGACTCTGCATCATTTACAGACTTTGTGTACAGCAAAGCTTATTGACATTCAGAATGGCTTCAAAACAGTGTTGTACTTGGGAGATATCCTAGCCTGCACCACGCTTTTGTCGTGTTGGCATCACCCTCCCGTCCAAACGGGTGTCACTGCTTTGTGAAAAAAAATTTAAAAAAAGCTTTTTCAGCCTTCCCACAAAGCATATATTATTCACTGAAAAGTCTCATTAAAAAATAAGAATGTAACCATCTTTCACTTGCCAGAGTTTAAGACTGGGAAATAACAGGAGTGATACAAACTGTGCTAATATTACTTTAATCGTTGTTTTCTTTTAATCTTCCACACATCAGAGGTAGAATAGCTTTTCCTGAAAAACAAAGCATTTAAATACATATTTTGTATTTTCCCCTGCTGTGTTAATGAAACTGGGCAGGTTTTAGGGAAATCAAATTAGTCTCCTCTTTAAATATTCATTAATTTAAGTAGGAGAACTGGAAAATTGGTCACTAGCTATTCAACAAATAGCACGCTCAAATTGGCTATGTCCTTACAACTGCTGTGATTTTTTTTTAATAACATTGATTTCTCTATTTCTATGCAGTGAAATAACATACTGATACAAGCACATTCAGGACCATGAGTACAGTTTTTGTTCAGCTGTTTACTGTAGGGCTCCTGCTTAAAAAATGATACCTTGATATGACCCTGCACATACTTTGGGAAGGCATTAAGTAATATTTCTCTGACTGTCAAACCAGTAGCAAACCTCAGGGAGCCCACAGCCACAAACACTGTCAAACTCAAAACATAAAAGATGCAAGCACTTTGCAAAAATTTAAAATAAATCCTACTTCTGATGAAACAGACTCTTGCATGTGTGATTCTTGAATATGGACCTTATGCTGTTATTTAGTTGCTTTTTAAAATGGTGCTTATATTGTTCATAGCTATATTACAGACATCCATCTCAGCACTCTTGTTGCTCCACATCATCCTCAAAGCTGAGATACAAAACCTTGGACCGAGACCTGTAGGTTGCACCTTCAGCATTATTTAGCATTATTAAGGCTGAATTACCATAGTTCTATAAATCTATTCATACCACCTGTCACTAAATTACCTGTGCTCAAAGTTTCCTTCCTGCTCCTATTAAGGTAGTCTGCCTTACATAATTTGTCGTTTGTCTTCTTATCACAGAATCATTGAATAATTCCATTTGGAAGGGACCTTGGGGCTGTTCAGCCTCTGCAAAGAGCCTGTTGATCTCTTCCTTATTCTCCCTGAAAGTGTGCAGCTGATCACCTGCTCCGCAACTCCTTCACCTGCCAACAGCTCCTCACCCAGCACACATATCCCACCACAAGGACACTGTCACTGTCCCTGTCCCCTGCCCCAGCCCTGGGGCAGCAACCGGCACTGCCTGCTGCCTGAGACTGGGATGGTGGCATCCTCCCCCAGAACTCTGTCTGGGGTGAAGCCTCCACTATGCTGAGGCGCACACTTCCTCTCAGGTAGAAGACCACGACCCCTGGTGCCTCCCCACTGTCTTGGGTTTATGTACATAAAACCTTTCTGGTTTTAGGTATGTATACATGCCATCTTTACATTTGGGTTCTTCCAGTTGTCTGAAGAAGGCTTTATCTACTTCTTTTTGATCAGGTGGTCTGTAGCAGACACCCATCACAATGTCATCCGTGCTGATCTACCGTCTAACCCTGACCCATAAGCTCTCAGCTGGCTCATCACCACTCCCAACGCTGAGCCAGCTGCATCCCCGCTGCTGTCTCACACAAAGGCAACTCCCAGTTACACTGACTTCCCATAAAAAGTATGATCTTCCCCGACCATGCTATCATGAAGCCTTGCCCTTATTTGTGTGCATACCCTTAGGACAGGCCCCTTTCTACTCCTTTCTCACTTATGTTGATGATAAGGTCTCTTGTCCACATCATCCCACACCCTTTGCTTGCCAACCACTTCCTCACTTGATTATAGGTCATCATCTCTCTCCCCCATCACTTCTAGTTTAAAATTTCTCCCTACCAAGTTGGCCAGCATGTTGGCAAAGATATTTTTGCCCTGCTCAGTTACAGGGATCCCATCTCTTCCAAGAAGTTCTCAGTTATCAGAAAGGTTTCTGAGGTCTTGAAGACAAATCTGACACCAGCTGCACAATCCCTTGTTGACCTGTAGGATCCATCCACTCTTTCTCAAGACCTTCACCTCCCTGTCGGGACTGTGGACACACTGCTTTGGCCCTCTCTGCCCTTGGCCACCACCCCTGGATCCAGGCAGTCATGGCTGGATATGCTCCATGTCTTCCCTGACATTGTTGGTGCTCCCATGGAAGAGCAACAGGGGGTAACAGTCCCAGAGCCGACAGGCCTTGGCAGCCTCTCAAGAGCAGCCCAGATCAAAGCCCCTAGCAAGAAGCAAACCTCCCCACAAACCTCCCCAGCACACCTCCTCTAATGAACTTGTTTGCAGCTTCTTCTCCAAAGAGCTCCCAGGAATCCTCCTAAGATCCCAGAAGAAATTCTTGGACCTCAAAGCCGAGCCCAGCACCTGCTGTTGGCTGCCTCTGTTAGCTGTGCTGTCGGATGTCTCCTGCTTTGGCTCCCCTGGCAATGCTGTGCACAAGGATGATGGCAGGGGATTCACACCTCTGAGGTCTCTGGGGCAACAGGAGCTCTCTCCCATCTCTGGCCGTCCCACCAGATGGGATGGGCAGTGCTGTGAGGTCATGTGTCCTCTCAATGTGGTTGTGGCTTGGCTCCTTACTGGGGCTGGCCCCACCCCTGTCCCACACCAGAGGAAAAACCAGGCCCCAAATGAAAGGAGAAGAGTTGGGCGTTTCTCGCTAGCCTCTTCTTTCATTTTTCTTGACCTTTTTTGAAAATAAAGGTGGGTTGGTTTTTTTTCCCCACTAACATTTTGGTTTGAACGGTTGGCAAGCTTTTCTGGTACTTGCCTAAAGGAAAGAGATACATGAGGGGGAGGGGCAGTGCTTCAACAGTAAGCTCAAGTGCCATCATGCCCAACGTGGCTTTTCGTCTTGAACAAATGTCGGTGAGGAGCTTGGAGGCCTGACTAAAATCAGACAAGAAAGCCAACAAACTGTGAAGACTGTGACCTTTCTCCATGATAGAACTGAAAGGACAGTCGAAGAAGAAACTCACAACATAGTTCAAAGTTCTGAAAAGAAGAAAACAAACTGGAAAAGTGTGGAGGAGAAAGTTCTGGAGTCACAGCACTGAAGCACAGGCTCAATTCTGGATGTGTTGACATCCCACCGATCTCAGAAGGTCTGTCTAGTGAATGGAAACACTCCAGTGCTTGGCTTAGCCTGTGCACCTTTCAAAACACCAGGAGGTCTCTCAAGCAAACAAAAAGTTAATCAGTGGCATTCTTATAGCCCAGACGAAGGTTTTTAAAAGGTAGTGACTGTGAAAACCTGGATGCAGGTTCCCCAGGCTGGCTCGGAATAGTGAGGTGTTGTTTTGCAAATGAGTTATCATAGTGTCTCCTGATTTAGACATAAGCAGTTGAAGAGATGACCTTATTTTTACATTGAAAAAATATTATCAGATGTGACTAATTGAAGACTGGAGGCAGGGGAGAGCTTAGAGGCACAGTAATTGTTCTTGTCTGATCAGAAGGATCAAAAGAGAATCCCTTGGAGAGCTAAATTAAAAAATTAGATTCCCGTGGCATGTTTATCATAAGATTGATTTTTTCTGGACAAACCTGGACAAGAAGAAAAGAGACGAATGATTAAAGACAATTTTGCTGCCAAGGACCTGAAGAATTTGTTCTCTTTACTAGACACCTTGCTCTATATAATGGTTACATTTCCATTTGTCTGCTCAACAGTTAACACTTAAAAAAAAAAAAAGATACAACTCTTATTTCAGGAATAGAGAACGTACTTTCTACCTGTGAAATATCTGTTTTTACAGGATTTTCAGTGTTAGGGACCTGAATGAATGATTTCTAACAACGATATGCAGTTGAATAATTTTGTTTCAAGACCTGCTGAGGATTCATAAAGACCACCCCCTTAAAACACTGAGCCTCCTGTGGCATTGTGGCACATGGGCACTAAGCCCGGAGCACTGAGGCTGAGGAGTGGGAGACCTTTGGGAAGCTCAGCACAGCTGGTTCCCACCACCAGCCTGCCCAGTTCTTCCTCTGAAGCCTGTCACCAGTCAGGACTCTGGCCCAAGGATGGCTGAAGCTGCTGTGTCAGTTGGTGCTCTGGGTGAGCATGTCTGACTAGGAAAAAAGAGAAGATTCTGCTTTCCCCTTTGTGTTCACCCCTGTTCATTTCCAAAATAGGACTTATTTTGCCCCTGAACACTTCAAAACTTAATGCCACCACATGCAATAAGAAGTGGAAGATTTTACAGCTTTGTGAGGCAGTATTGTACAAAATGCCCTTGGGAAACTCTCTTCCTGGAGAATAGGACAGGGCACTCCAGATTGGAACAGGCTGCCCAGGGAAGTGGTGGAGTCACCATCACTGGAGGGGATCCAGAAATGTGTCGATGTGGTGCTTGGGGACATGGGTTAGTGAGTTAGGTGGTGTTGGGTTGGACTTGATGATCCTTGAGGTCTTTTCCAACCTTAACGATCCTATGATTCTATGGGGCCATCCCAGGCAGACATTTGCTTTGCTCTGGGACTCCTTGGAGAAATGAGTGCATTTCACACAGGCTGTGCCTCCTTTCCCTCTGTTGTTTCTCTAGCCAAAATCCTTCTTCTTCAATAGACGCACAGCCAGGTCTCACCATGCTGCTGACAGAAATGGCCAAACTTCCTTATTTATTTCTTGATTTATCTTCACCACAGTACATGATATAGATACACGTAAGCTGGTCTCCTTCTCAGTGTCCTCTTGACGTGCTAGTTACAGAGCAGCCTTCAGCACTGAAGATATTTCCGTCATCGTTGCAGGCTTTTCTAGAGGGGTATCGTGTTGCCGTCAGTGCTGGGTCTTTGCATTCCTCTCTGCTGTTGCTTTCATCACCCATTTCTGCTAGCTAAGGACAGAAGATCCAGTGCCGCTCTCTCCGACTGCCTTTTCTCTTCTAAGGTACTCTGTGAGCTGGACATAAGATGCATTTTTGTGTGCTTCTTAGCTAGGCACTTAATGTTCTCTGGCATTCAATGTCTTGCTACATTTTTCTTCAGCTTCACTAACAGGTTTTGTAAATTGATGTACTATAAATACTAGTGTGTTCAGCTCTGGAGTAAATCCCAGAATAGAGAATCAATATTTTTCCATTAAAAAAAAATTAAAACTTGATTTTCAATGATGAAGAAAAGATATAGGAAATACAGTAATACACTAGCATAAAATGTTAATTTTTATTTCATATTTTAGTGGTATGCAGATGGATCCTTCTGAAGATATAGAGAAAGTAACACCTGGTCAGAACTCCACTGGAGAAGCTGGCAAAAAGAATGAAATTTTCATTCTCCCAGCTGTTGCACAATCACATGAGACTTTTCTAGTAATTATTGATACACCCACCCATTGGGTCTCCTTTAAAATCAAAGTTGATATCTATATATTTTCCAAACATGCTGGAATTGTCACTACAGTTTGTTTTAGAATTGCCAAAGGCCTCCAACACACAGTTTGATTTCAGCAGTATATTCTTCACCTTTTCCACCTCTGCTCTCTGACTGGGGTTGGTAATGGCTGCGATGTATTGCATAATATATTTACTGGCCTCAGTTTTCCCAGCCATCTCAGGTCTCACTTTTATGGCATGTATTTTATGGCATGTATTGCTCTGTTGTTTCAGGACTACAGTCAACGATCAAAAATAGGTCAGTTCCCAAACCACACAGGACTGAAACGTCTAAGAGAAAAAGGCAGGCAGGAAGGAAGGACAGAAAGAAGAGACCATTATTTGTCTTACTTTGTAAGTCTGGTTTGACGAAACACAAACTAAAAGTTTTAAGTTTCTATAATGTCCCACAAGAAGCAAAAACATTTTAAAATAAAGTGAGACAGGCTGAGATTTCAGGTAATCAGCAGATCAGATAAAGAGGAATTTATTCTTCGGCTGACCTGCAGGAAGGAAAAAACCATGTTATACCATTTCACAGATGAGGAACAGAAACATAACAGCCTAAACTATTCCTGTCCCACTTTGAGCTTCTAACCAGGACAGCTGTGTTAGGAGCAGCAGTGTTCCCATTCATGGAGCAAAACAGGCACCTTCAGAGTAGTTTCCTAAGGCAGCAATCACACTACCTATATGAATATGCTCAACACTGACAACTCCGTTCTTTCACAATCACATATGGGAACCCCAAAACCACACACTGGTTCCAATCAGAAGATCTAGGAAAATGTGCTCGAGAGTTGTTCCATTTTCTGTGGCTGTTTAGGTAGAGGTAGGTCACAGTTTTTTCTTAACCATAAGGTCCAGAGTGACTTTTTAAAATAGAAGTGTAAGGTTCTTGTGTAATCCCACATCTCTCGATGCTAAAGTGTTAAGGAAAAAATGATGCAGCTCTCACAAGCTTCAGACTAAAGATGGAAAGCTAGCAACCTTCTATCTCCCCTCTCCAAACGATAGATTTGAAATGCCACTTTTCCAGCAGGCCTGACTGAAATTTTTCTGTTGCTCTTTCAGGTAGCCAGCATGACCAACGAAGTGGTAACTCATGGCTGGCCGGCTGGCATCAGATGCTCATCCTGCTATGCGTCCCTGCCAAGGCTTCGCACACAGTTTGCTCTATCGAAAAGCCAGCTCTTTTCCACTTGCAGCCAGCTCTATTCATATTCCCCTCAGAGTTAGTAACAATAAATATTATAAAATCATACAAATCCAGATGGTGTGGGTTGGAGTTGCCAGCTGTTCTACCACTCGTGAATTGCCTCTCTTGTCCTGTATCTTGGCTTCCACAGAAAGCATCTCAGCAGTTTCCTATGGTCTCATTGCATTTCTTTACAAGCCATTCATCACCCACTCATCCTGAGATATTTTCGACTTTCACTGTAGATACACAAGAGAGACAGAGGCAAAGAAAATTGGAGGCAGAAAATCAAAGAGTCTTTCGCATCAGAAACAGAGGATTATTTTTCAAATAGTGACCTTAACCTCTGAACAGCGTCCCAGCTTTCACCCGTGAAAAGAGACCACTTCAGGGGTTCAGCTGATTTTTACTAATTCTCTTCCCTAGGAGACATATTTAAAGGAGAAGCAAAGGTTCTCCAGTCTTGCTGGTAGTTACCATTGCAAAATGACGAGGAAACCAGTGCCAAATGAACACAGAAACTGAAACACTGTCATGACCTGTGCAAATAGCGTTGTGCAAATTCTCAGCCTTCTAACAATTACTTGGTTTAAGCTTTCAGTGTTAAAGCTAAGTTTTGACTCTTTGAGCCTGGGATGGTATCTGCAGGCTGGAGGCAGTCTCCAGTCCAGGCAAGTAACCATCCAAATGACCAGCAGGGTTAGGAGAAAGGCTACAGCATAGCTATGGTTAGCAGTGCTGTCATCAGCGTAGACACGAACGTTGATACGATTAACGAATGTGTGACTGCTATTAGTTCTGGTGCTTATATTGGCTGTCTTCTGAAGTTTTTTTTGTTGAAAAGAGATGCAGACAAGAGTGAGCAGGAGGCAGGGGAGGTGGGACCAACCTGAGGCCAGGACAGCAAGAGTGGGGGAAGAGAAAGCCCAAACCCTGAAGAACAAGCAAAGCCACCAGCTGTGGGGACATGCTGTAAGCCAGCAGGCTCCAGGGCTGTGGTGCCAGAAGGGAGCAGGCACCAGCAGTGGTGCAGATGCTCACAGCTGCTGCTCTCATTGGTGCCATGGCTTGGGAGTGTGGCAGTGGGATGAGGGTGTTTTGAGGAAGGAAGAAGACCTTCAGGGGCCCTCCAGGCAGGTGTCTGAGGAACCAAACTGTCTTATTACATTTGCAGCAAAAACTATTCAACCACACTTTTAATCTACTCTTTCACTTGCCTAGCTACAACGTTGAAAAATAACAACAATGACGATGCAGGTTCAGTCAAGCCATGAACTGAGTCATCCAGCTGGGTTGCTCAGGCAGCACCAGGGGCTGAGCCTAACCCCAGCTTCCCCGCAAAGCAGCGGAGGCCCCTAAGAAAGGCATCTCACAGCCTTCTTCTCCCACAGTTGTTTCCACATCAGCCTGTTCCCCGGTTACAGGACTGCACTGGACCAGGACTGCCCTTGAGCACAGGTAGTCAAAGCCCTCCTGGGATATTGCACAGCCTGTTGGTGCACTCAGGACCAAAAAAAAATTAAGAATCATGCGTAAAGACAGTTGCTCCACTAGGATCTACAAGAGTGATTGCTGGCCTTTGAGGAAATCCTGCCCAAGGTAGGCTCAGGACTTTTAGCTCACATTCCAGGAAGGTGAAATTAGATTTGCAGATCCATAAATGCATCATAATTTTGAACGCAACATAAGTCTCTTCTGAAACAGTCAACATTTCTACTTATCTCCAAGTCAGTGACATTCAGTCAGTTCTAGCTGAGAAAGTGAGTAAGAGAGAGGGGAGCTACCTCCGGACTACACACAGCCCACCTCACAATGGCATGAAAGCTCCTCTTTTCATCCCCAAGTCTTTACTTCAACATTATCCTTGGGTCAGAAACCCTCCAATCCAAGAGACTCCTTTCTGTGCCTTTTCTCACAGCAACCCTCTGTGCAGATCCCTGTAACATTCAATTAATTCCCATCTGTATCCTGATGCTGGAGTTTTATCATGGGAGCCTGCCCAGAAGGGGGACATCAGGCATCCAAAAACATGTGACTTAGTAGGCAAGAAATTCAGGGTTAGGCAGCCACTGAACTGGAGTTATCTGAATCACAAATTTCCCTTTTTTTATGCTATTTTTTAATTTGATATTTTTTATTCTATACCAAACGATTCAGTCACCAAAGTCCTACCTTCACCTTTGCTTTTAAACTACTCACACCAGAAGTCTGGGATTTATATAATCTCCCAAATTATTTCTCACAAAGTGGATGATGCTTGCTGGGATTTACTCGGGTGTCAATGGAAGAAGAGTCTCTAGCACAGCTTCTGCCCCACTTCTAATTTCAACAGCTTACAGAAGAATCCGGTTCTCTCCAGCAAAGATCCTTGAACGACAGCGTGACTCTTATACAAATCTATCATCATTCTGAGTCTATATGAAAATATCTTTATAAAGTCTGGCAAAACTCTGCCTTGAATTTACCTGGTAGGATTCCTATTATCTCAGTGACAGTGCAGCAAATGAGTCAGCAGAGAATGTGCCACCGGGTGTGTTACTCAATCATTCCTATCTGCTGTGTTTGGGGACACATCGGAAATAGGTATCCGTGTTCCCAGCTGTGCCCAGGGAGGCACTTACCCTGTGCGCGTGTGACTCAGCAACATTTCTTAATTATCTGATGGTTGCAGGAGATTTCAAGATTGAAATTTTGTCAGCAGCATTTTATCCAAAGTGGTGAAAAGCTTCTAAAAAGCACTGCTGGGACATATTCTTGCTAGTTTTATGGCACTGGGCCTTCATTATGATGAACAAACTCTGATGTCCGAGTGCAGTCTTTTGGGAAATTTCACATAAAGCCACAGGAAGGCTCAGTGCAATCGCCTGTGTCCTCAAAAGCAATGGTAGTCCCCGTGTAGGCTGGACCTGAGCTGGCCTGTTTCGTGAGGGATGGTGGCCTTTCATCACCACTCCTGTCAGGAAGGCTGTGCTGCCTTGCCACGGGGTCACGGGCTTGTTATCATCTCTCTGGGTGAACAGAGCTTGGCAGCTGGTGTCTACACAGTTTAAGGGTGGGATAACAGCCTGAAAATATGGACAACAGTTGAGGAAAGAGTCCCCAGAACAAGTAACAATACACTGATGGGCCATTACTTATCACTGAAAAAGTGCAACCTGGAAAGCTGCGAAAAGCTTGTTTCTGCTTTAGGAAAGGGAGCAACAGTTGAGCAAGGAAAGAAATAGCTGAGCAGCAGAGTGAGGGACCTGCTGCAGCCTGGAAAGTAACATCTCTGCCAGCACCGGCCAGCGTGTAGTACTCTGCCCTGGTGAGACCGCATCTGGAATATTGTGTCCAGTTCTGGGCCCCTCAGTTCAAGAGGGACAGGGAACTGCTGGAGAGAGTCCAGCGCAGAGCCACGAAGATGATGAAGGGAATGGAGCATCTCCCTGCTGAGGAAAGGCTGAGGGAGCTGGGTCTCTTCAGCTTGGAAAAGAGGAGACTGAGGGATGGCTTTGAGTGTGTGATGGTGGTGACTGAGGATGAGTAAGAACTAACCACCAGCATGGGGGGTGTTGATGCATGTCAGCAGAAGAAAGGTTTGTTTTGCCATTTAAACTGCAAAAAGAAAAAAAAGAAGGTGCCATTATCACTATGTCCCTACTGTAAAAGAACAAAAAAAAAACCCTCATATTTTTAAGTGAAGAGTTAAAATGTAGGGTTTCACTATAACCTTTTAAAAACCGACTGAAGAACTAGACTGCTCCTGAACTTCCTCTAGATGCAGAGAAACCCTTGTGAGAGCACTCGTAATTGAGTGTCTGCACTAGGTGCCTTTCGGTTTTGGAAAATCCTTCTATATTTCTGCATTTTCAGTTAACTAACTACTACAGATTTGCCTCCAAATGACTGAGGGACCTGACTGTAGGACTGAAGGTGCCAAGTCCTAGTTCTCAGAAGTTATTCAAGGCCCCAATTTCAGCTGCCAGCTTGGAAGCAGAAAATTTGAAGCTTCCTTGTTTAAGCTTTCAAAGGAAATTGGAGAAGTGAAAATGTGAGGTTTCTTTTTTTTTTTTTCTATTTCGATTCTGAAATTTGAAACAGCTGCAACTAAATGTTTATAACCGCACATAGTGCTCAATAAATGTCTAAACCTGGAAAAGTCTACGCATGAATTATGTCAGATTTATACATTAAATAAAAATAGAAAAAGCCAGTTGAATTTTAAATTTCTTCCTACATTCATTGAGCCTTGAAATTATGTCTATAGAATATTGCGTGCAAAAACGTCTAATGTATTGCATATACTATATCCAAATATTTAAAAGCATTCCAAGAGTTTATCAGATGAGGCAAATACTTGGGCTTCATTAAACCTTCTTCAATTGGCTTTTCATAGGGAGAACTCTTGGAAAATAGTTTTATTTTTAAGCTCACCCCATAATATGCAGACCATGATTAACTGTAAGGAAAAGTCTGAGCTGCCAGTAATTGCTGCAAGTGGTTGCACCTGGGCAGGTCTATAAACACACCAGGTGCAGCACTGAGCCTGCAGGCGTCAGACCCCAGCAGTGACACAGAAGAGCCCCTGCCCAGCCCCGGACCCTGGCCATGAGTGGCACATCCCAGGCCAGCTCTGAGAAGGCCAAATCTTCAGCTCATCTTATGCGGGAAACAAAGTGTATTTTGATTACAGCATCTTTGGGATGTGGGAGCAGAGCTGTGTTACAACCCTGACCCCAGACTCTGCTTGAATGGCTCTGTGCCAGCCACAAGTGACAGCCTTCCGTGGTGGGGACAAAGCTCCGGTATTTCTACACACGCATTCGTTCTGCCCCTGCTGAAGGAGCCATGCTTTAAAGAGCAGGCTTCGTGGAGCTGAAGGGGAACTGTCATATCGGGTACAAATGGGTCAGTAAAGTCATACTAGACTACAGCGTAGTCTGCCTCAGAAGATATGGGAATCTAATGTTTAAAAAGCGGTGTCATTGTACATCTCCATTTAGTTGCAAAATATTTTGGTAGATACTTTTGCTGCTTTTTTGGAGGATTAAATTTAACCTGTAGATACGCTCCGGTCACATTTACTGATTTAACTTTGAAGTGACAATACTTGGCCTGTTCGACCCCAGGGAGTGAAGGTATTTAATATTTTCTCTACCAGTTGATTACCCAGCCCAGGCAAACAAATCAAAATAAATCCATTAAAATGTAATTTTAAGAAGCGTATTCCCAGGTTTTGTTAGCTAAATCACATTTTTGCAATTAACGTGACAGTTATAAACATTTTAGGCCTTGTTCAACATCATTCGCGTATGCTGAAATAAAATATTCACATCCCAATTTTATGGCACAGCTCTGTTAGAAAAATATTTCAGTGAAACAACAAAATCAAAACAAAACCTTGAGGTTTAACTCCCTAAACAGCAGAGGTAGTTGTAGATTTATTTCAGCTGTCTCCTCCACCCTTCTGTGCATAATAAAAGTGCTTCCCAGCTCTCCTCGCACAAAACACCAGCGCTGTCATCTCGGTCCATCCTTGCTGCATGCTCTTCCCACCAGCACAAGAGCAGGCTCTGTGTGACCCCGTCACCTGAAAATTTCCTAGATTTCACCACCCAAAAGAAAGCAAAGCAGGTGAATGCATGCCCTGAGAGATACGCACGTATTTCCATCCACCATCATATTTTCATGGATGTGGAGACAGAGCAGCAAGCTCCTTTACTGACCCAAAGGCACCGACAGATAGGGTGTCAGCGCATTCCCAAGTGGGTGCCAGCCTCTTTGCCTGGGAAGGCAGAAGGCAAGGTGCGGGGTGCTGGGCCCATCACCTCCTTGTTCCACCTCCTCCAGAAGCTGGTTTGTCTTAATTTAACTAGGGTCATCTAGATTTATCAGTTCATGCTCCTACCCTTGTAATGAGCCACAAGAACTCTTCAGAAGTGGCTCTGGCACCCATGAGGGTCTGTGCTCACACAGGAAAGATCTTTTTACTGCAGACGTGATCAAAGTCCGGAGTTGCTGGTACAAGAGCCAGCAACATATCTAAGTGTCTCCACACAGGCCATAACCCTTTAGTTGCAAAGTTGATGCTCCAGGGGTAGAAGAGGGTAACTGCCTTGCAGCCAGTCTTTGCCAACGAGCAGATGAACCATCGCAGTTGCCTCAGGGAGCTGAAACCAACACACTGCCACATCGTGTTATTGCCTACCAGGTCAGCTGCATCGCTGGGTGACCTGACAACATGAAATAAGTTAATATAGCCATCCTAATGCCAAGCTTCCTTTGAAACATGGATGATGCACCAAGCCCTCCTACTGCATGTTCTGCTTCCATCCGGGACACAGTTAACTTTCTTCCTAGCAGCTGGTAAGAGGCTGTGTTTTGGGTTTGTGCTGAGAAGAAGGCTGATCACACACTGATGGGCAGAGCTGCTGCCAGGACACTCAAGGACTTTTCAGCTTCTCCGCTGTGCCAGTGTCTGCAGGGGCAGGAGAAGCCAGGAGGGAGCACAGCCCCAGTTACCAGCCTAGGATTGGAGCTTAGGTTTAGGATTGAGACCCAACTTGGCCAATGGCCTATTCCATATCATGCACGTCATGCCCAGTATATAGATGAGGCTGTTTGGAAGTTCATTCTTTTTCTGGGTTGTCTCTCTCTCTGGGTTGCCCCTTGCTCTGTGTGGGCTCTTGGATGCTCAGGCTCTTATCTCCATTCCATTATTGCGGTTTTGGGACTTTCTGTGCTCTGGCATCATTAGCTGGGAACGGGCTGAGCCTTACTCATTGTGTGGTGAGCAGTTGCAGTGTCTCATGCTTTTATCACAGTCTGGTGAAGATCCCACCAACTGGAAAAGGGGAACCATAACCCCCATTTTCAAGAAGGGTAAAAAAGAAGACCTGGGGAACTACAGGCCAGTCAGTCTCACTCTGTGCCTGGCAAGATCATGGAGCAGATCATCCTGAAGGCTCTACTAAGGCACATGGAAAATGAAGGAAAGGTGATTGGTAACCAGCATGGCTTCACCAAGAGCAAATAGTGCCTGATAAAGCTGGTGACCTTCTATGATGGAGTTATGGCATTAGTGGATAAAGGAAGAGCAACTGATGTAATCTACCTGGACTTCTGCAAAGCATTTGACACCGTCCCACATGACATCCTGATGGCCAAATTGGAAAAATATGGATTTGATGGATGGACCACCCCCTGGGTAAGGAATTGGCTGGATGGTCACACTCAGAGAGTTGCGGTCAATGGCTCCGCGTCTGAATGGAGACCAAAAGTGGAATTCCTCAGGGATTGATACTGGGACCGGTGCTATTTCACATCTTTGTCAACGACATGGACAGTGGGATTGAGTGCACCCTCAGCAAGTGATTTCTCCCCCCTCTGCTCTCATGAGGCCCCACCTGGAGTAGTGTCCAGCTCTGGACCCCCAACGCAAGAAGGAGATCAAGCTGTTGGAGCAGGTCCAGAGGAGAGCCACAAAGATGATCAGAGGGCTGGAA
This sequence comes from Pterocles orientalis, assembly GCA_011057875.1. Lineage (NCBI taxonomy): Eukaryota > Metazoa > Chordata > Aves > Pterocliformes > Pteroclidae > Pterocles > Pterocles orientalis. The sequence goes on along the minus strand of WKFP01015197.1, from coordinate 1,268,723 downwards.
CACCTCCCGTACGAGGACAGGCTGAGAGAGTTGGGGTTGTTCAGCCTGGAGAAGAGAAGGCTCTAGAGAGACATTATAGCAGCCTTCCAGTACCTGAAGGGGACCTACAGGAGAGATGGGGAGGGGCTTTTTACAAGGGCATGTAGTGACAGGATGAGGGGTAATGGATTTAAACCAGCAGAGGGCAGATTTAGACTAGATATGAGGAAAAAATTCTTTACTGTGAAGGTGGCAAGACACTGGAACAGGTTGCCCAGAGAAGCTGTGGATGCCCCATCCCTGGAGGGGTTCAAGGCCAGGCTGGATGAGGCTTTGAGCAACCTGGGCTAGTGGGAGGTGTCCCTGCCCATGGCAGGGTCTTGGAACTTGATGATCTCTAAGGTCCCTTCCAACCCAAACCGCTATATGATTCTATATGATTCTCCGATTTGTATATATTACTATTATCATTGTTGTTATTATTTTCAGTATTAGTGCAGTTTAGTTATTAAATTGTTCTTATCTCAACCCACGAGTCTCTTTTCCCTCTATGCCTTTAATTGTCTCCCCCCTCCCCAAAAGGAGGGAAGGCTTTGTGGCATTTTGCTACCAGCCAAGGTCAGGCTACAACAATGTCTAAGGAGCAACGTGTGAGAACAAGGAAACCTTCCCCAAAGCTGTCAGGCCCTTTATAGAGCTACACAAATCTGCATTCCCACTATGTGAGTTAACAGCTGAATAAAAAATGGAGGGGAGGGCAAGGAAGGGAAGCCATCAAGTTCCACAGCTTCAGCACAGGTTAAGTACAACCATCAGGTCAAACGTTTCCCTGCTAAGTTTAAGCAGCAGTAGACAGCTGCTGGCACTGCTCTGGGGGGTTTCTGCCTGCAGGATCATAATGGATATTTTACCCTTTAATGTTAACAGTGCTTTCATAGTATATATTTTTCTTGAATTTAAAAGTCCTGAACCTCTAGTAATGCTCACTCTGGGCCTTCCCTTGTTCATCTGCTCTCCACGGTGGTTTTGCCACTGACAACAACAAAGGCGGACCAGAGCCTTTAATGTCCTACATTTAGGTGTTAATACATTTACAGAAGACTACACAAACAAGTGTCGAACAGCAATTACACATTATTAGAGCTACACACTATTTGTACATGTTGCTAAAACAATGCTGCTAAATGAAGAAGCTTTATTAGTTTAGGTTTTGGCTGCTGTTATTAAAAATATATTTACCTGAAAGGAAATCCAAGTATTTCATTTTACAAACGATTTAAAATAGAGCAGTAAGCAACATAAACTATTGCTTTGTTATGCTTATACAATTCTTTTTGGCATAACACTGCCATACAGTTACAGAATTATAAAATATATCTTTATAGTGCATTACAAATCCAGAAACTGGTTACCACTCCTACCACATACATATGGTATTGGTACTACCAAACATGCACAGCATTCTGTAATTAAACACCGCAAAGGAATACGGAGAAGAGAGAAGGACCATTCATAGAAACTGACATGTAGCTGTTTCATTTTGCAAGTAAAAATTGTTGGGTTTTGGTTTTTTTTTTCTTTTTACTGCACTTTTTTTCTCAGAATACATTTTAACAATGAAGTCTACGATATTTCCAAATTTTTTCAGTGCAAAACTATACCTAACTCAAACTGCAAAAAGGGCAAACAACTATGGAACAGGTTAAAACACAGAAAAGAGCAACTAATGATTAGCAAACATGCTTCAGCAGATCCCAAAAATGTAACTGCCATAACATTTTTTTTTACTGCAAAACAATAATGTTCACGTAGTTAGCCACAGTAGTAAATACATTCAGTATACTTCACAATAAACTTCAGTTGATGAATACGCCACTAGACTTGTAAGCGTGGTAGAATTAAAAAGTGACAAGTTTCTAAGAACTAAGAGACTTCTTTCGGAACAATTTGCCAATTCTCACATTTCTTACTTTATAGCAAACAGATTAATGCTTTTGAAAATAAACATAAAAGTGATTAAAAGCGTAAAGCTACAGGGGGTCTCTATTTCATTCATCTCTATAGCTTTTAAACTGTATTTTAGGAGTACCAAAATAAGTTACCAAAATGTGGAATGAGGGGTAGGGTTGTCAGCAAACCCCAGACAGTATTTCTGTCTTCTACGTGATCACCACATTATTCCCATTGATGCTGGTGTCTCCAAATCCAGTTGTATCTCACCCAGATGTGGGCTAAGAACAGGTTTTGCCTTTGACTGATCTTGCTTTTACACCAATAGGAAAAAAATCCATCTGTTCTGCAGTTGGAATCTGACTTTTAATATTTCATACAAAAGGATTTATGTGTAAAAATCTATTCAGAAGGGAGAAGTAAGATAATATTGTCACCAGCATAGGACAAGGTTTCTGCCTAAGTGGACATCTTCTGCCTAAGGACAGAAACATAGGACGTTTTCTGCCAAAGCAGGTATTTTATTACTACGATCTCCCATGGCTTTTAAAAACTGACTTGGAGTGGATTACTGTTCGTCTTACAGTATTTTTAGTAACTGCGTTCAAATACAATAGCAACTCTTGAATAAGCAGATCTGAGACAAACAAGAGATTACTTTTTTGACACAAAACATGATTAGAACATAGAACTCACAGTCGCAAGGGATTATGGAGGCTGAAAGAAACCACGAGTCCAAAAATGGAAAAATTCCTGGAGAAAAGTGGGGTCACCTTATCTGTTCTTTGTTTGACAACATCTGTCGGTGGCCACTGCTGGAGGCAGGATACAAGGCTAGAAACATCTTTGGTTCTAATCCACACTGGTAGGTCTTAGGCCAGTGTATGTCATTAGCACGATACTGTCACACTTTTATTAATGGCAAAACTTACTTCACACACTTGCATCTCATTCATAAATACAGCTTTTATCAAGGAAATTCAATATGATAGGCTACCTGTAAAAGTATGGTGTTAAAGAGTTACATTTTCACTTAAACGTGTATCTTACTATAATTTGTTATCTGTGCCATCACAACGGTCAGGAAAAGAAAGGTGAAAAAAAATTCAATTAAATAGATTTACAGAAATTTTATTTAAAAACAAACAAGAGCTGTTTTCCATTCAAATCTAATAAATCTCCCTTGACTTACCTTATTGGATTATCCATCAAAAGCATACAAAGCTTCCAAGGTCTGTAAACATTCTGGTTATAGTTCAGGTATATGCACCTGCAGATTATTACAATTACCCTGAAAAAATCCAAGGAGGCTTACAACAGGTTACATGAAATACTAACTACTACTATACAACTACCTAATACACCAGACTGCTGCAATCAGGAACCTGAGGAGCTGACCGAGCCACGGAACAGCTCTCAAAGACTTATTGCAAATATTTTTAGCATCCTTTAGGATCACGCCTTTAAATATGAGCAATACGGACACCAAGAGCTCGGTTCCGCTGATGTAGAGGGGCACAGGTGTAACTGCTCTTCTTACCTGAACGGTCTGTGGTGCATACCTCACATACCCAAGCTTTCAGCCTCTAAGCCAATACAGTATCAGGTACCGAGGCACTGTCACATCCTGGATAGTAGGAGAGAGAGCTGTAGCTCATCTTCAAGTGCTGCCTTTTTGCATGATTTGTATGATCACCTTCACTTGCACGTGTGTACTCAGTAACATTTGGTCAAGCTGTGCATTCATATCCCCTCACCATAGGATACTTAACATCAAATTCACAGGGGTGTGCATACACACACTACTCCCACTTAACAGTGCCAGAGGCTACCCATTAGGAAAGAACCCCTGTATGGGAGGTTCTGGTCAATTAATAAGTGAATAGCTCAGATTCCAGTAAAACACCGGGCCAAAATATATTATTGTAGTAAGTACACAGAAATCCCTGAATACTTAAGCATGTAGTGAGACAAAACCAAGTCTAACAGTAAGCAAGTGTTCTTTCTTTGCACATCTTCGTTTCGGAAGTCATGGTTAAATAACTGAGTACTGACACCTATGAGAATACAATCATTTCAACATACATTGTACTGTAAACCTGGAAGCTAATACTTAGAAACTTCAAGCATGGGGTGCTTCTGGTTGCTAAGGCCATGATTCTGTAATAAAATGCATACAGTGCACCCACTTGATCCTCACAAATATCAACAGGATGCTGCACTGTATGATTGCCCTGCAATGAATCCTCCCTTCAAGCAATTGCAAAATCAGAAGAAACAACTCCTCCATGAAAAGAATTACGAACCATCACATTTTACATAGAGCAGAATTTGTTAAAGCTGGTGTCCCATGGGAGTAATGGTGTTGATAAAGCCATAAGACAACAATCACAGAGTGCAGGAACCCACCTGACACCCAAACCCTCACATATCTAACCCCCGCAGTTCTCTGTAGGCAATTGGTATGCTACTACTCTTCTTACTTCTATGAAAACTGATAGAAATACACTGAGTTGCAGATTTTAAAAAATTGTGGAGTCAATAAGGACATGAGTTGCAAAGTTCTTGGTCATATCTTCAGACACACCAGGCCCTTAATACAGACAGCCTTGCTGGATTAAAAGTACATTATGCACTTAGGTATGAGTGGAGAACAAGCAAGCACGTGTAGGTGAAACCTGTGTCCCAATACCAGAATACTATACAGCAGAGACATCTTTTGGATGTGAATCCCAAAAGCAAGATTTCTCTTTTTTATTTTTGTGCAGTAGGCAAAAGAGGAAAGATCTCCTGAGATCATCTATTTTCAATCAAATTACAGTGTAAATATTATAACACCCCCAGCACCCCTTATTTCACTTGAACGCTATGCATTTTCGAAGTGTTTACCCTCAATACTGAAGTCCATAAATTGAAGGCTCTGTACAACTACCTACCTTATAGTTATGTTCTTCACACACAGGGTATAAATTGTCCCGTTAGGCACTCAAGATTTCAAAAGTCATAGGCAGAACATAAAGTTGTCCTCCCTGTGCACACACATGGGGTCATAAGCCTTAACTACACCGACCAATTTCATCTCAGCTTTTCCTGTCCTCTTCTGCTCCGAAGGTCAGAGGCAAACATGAACAAGGGGATTCTAGTTTGAATCCAGGTTATTGTGAAAGGTTTCTCAGCACCTTTAAAGAGGCAGTGGCTGCAGAAGGAATACTCTGGAGTGTTTCTGCTCAGAAAGACTTAATGCCTCCCTGAGCAACCTGGGCCACCCTTAAAAAAAATAAATCCATGTATACATGTTCCTTTCCTTACAAGCAGCACAAGAGAAGTAGGCTACGTCTCCTTCTTCCCTGCCTCTTTAGGATGGAAAGAGCCTAATCTTAGTCCATGGATATCAAGATCTCAAACTGCCACCTTATTTGATCCCAAGAAACCAGGACACAGTGCTACCTGGGGAAAGGAAGGGATGATGCATTGCCATGAGGGGAATTAGCAAAACAGAAAAATACAAGACATTTTGTCTGTGCTCTGAAACCCCTGAAGACTTTGTCATTTTGAGTTATAAGACTTCAATAAAGTCCCATAGCACTTGGACACTCAAACTGTAGTCAGCCACTTGCCTCATAACATTTCATCAAAAATACATTAAAGGGAGAGGATAATACATACACTTTTAAATTAGAAAATCCACGCAAATGTTTTAGACTATTTTAGGACTGTAAAAAGTGTGAGTTCTACCTGGATTACTTTTTAATTCATATTCTACACAATTAACTTGCTGGGTACTATCTTCTTTGACCGAACAGCATGAAACCAGAAGAGGCTACCCGGGCAAAGCGTACAGTCCATCAGTAAAGGAAGTTGGGAAAGATCTTAACTGGGAAATTCCTACCTGTGGGGCTCCAGCCAGGCCAGCAGACTGGCCTGCCTCAGGTTTCAGCCTATGATGAAAAATAACATGAAACTGTGAAAGACATCTGATATAGAGCAAAGAGAGGATGCAGACAGCTGGAAGGAAGCATCAGGACAGCCTTCCCCTCCCAGACCAGCAACACAGGGTTCAGCACTGTGCAGACCTTACCCAAAACTAGCCAAGAAACACCCATGTTAAGAGAAGATCCAGCTGGACAGGCCTGGTGACATTTTCTCTGATGATTCTGATGATTAAGCAGTGGGTTGTGGTGAAGAGACTGCTTTTCAGCTGCCCACAGGCTTTCCGGGTGCCGAACCCAGCTGGGGGAGCTATTTCATTATAGCTGGTCAACACAGAGACTTCACACTGAGACCAAATCCGAGCCATCCAAGAGACCCTTCACCCCAAATTAGTAGTGGTAACAAACAAGTCAAGAGACGAGAGAACTTCACAGGGACTAAAGGAAGTCTAAAGTGCAACTCGCCTTGTACCCAAAAGCTGTGAATGCAATTTCACTGGAAGTTAAACTTTTATTCAATGTACAATGATACCCAGCTGCACAGGACATTTTGATATCCATTCCTAAGGGGCTCTGACAAGGATACTAACCTAAGGTAAAAGATGCTGTGCAAATACTGCCATTAAACACGAACATAGTGCCTAAACAAAAAGATCCACTAGGGAAAGACTGTGGTCTTGAAAAAATTTCTAGTAATTTCATAAAAGGAAAACAACATTTAAAGCATATCAAAATAAACTTAAAAATTCTGATGTTCTGAAGTTTTCTAGTAAGTTACGCTTTTTTTTCCCCAAAAAAATATTGGATTAATTTAACGGCAAAAAAATACATAAGCTTTTCTATGCAATCTGCCTGGAAAAGATAATTAATTTATTGGCTTTGAATATACACAATTGCTTTAAAGAGCCACACCTGGCTGACTACTGATAAACTGAGGTTAAAAAAAAAAAAAAAATTCATGAACTTGACAGAAGCCTGATCTGACACATTCACAACAAGCATAGTTTCATTTATAACATTTTATACTACACTAGATGGAAATTTCACCCAAAATGAAGGAGCGATGAATAATTTTCTTCATTCAACAGGAAACATGATTTTTAACCTCAGACTCATGATTTCAGATCATCCTTGTTTTTTGCAGTGGTCCCCCCTGAAAGTGTGTCCTTATCAAGGTTCTGTTGTAGACCTGCTGATGTGTTGTTTGAAGAATTCTCAGTGTCACATAAATCTTTCTCTGTAGTGCCTGGGTGATTTCCACAGTCATTGTTCAGATTTTCGTCATCTTTTTTGGAATGAGAAGTGTCCTCCTTTCTTTCTGAAGAATCACTAATTTCTTCTGATTTTAAAAGCTGACCAGTATCAGTATCACTGTTCTTTTCACTGTTGCTCTGCCTAACAGCATCACAACTCATTTCTTGTTCATCCTGGTCATTGCCTTCTCTGTTTTTTGCAAGTTCTACCTTTTTTTCTTCAGTTGTTTTACCAGCTGAGCTTCCGCTTGCTGGTGTATTCTTAGGCTCTTTTGGTTTCTTATGCTTCGAAACACAACTATTATGAATAGAAATTGGAGACGCTGGCTTTTTATTTGTTTTGCTTCCCTCAGACTTCTGTTTTCTCGCGGGTCCCCAGATAAAATGCTCTGAGGGCGTATAATGTTGCTGGGCAAATCTCAGAAGTTTCCTCCTTTCTCTTCGGTCTCTAATAGTATACACAAAATATTCTAGAGCACTTTGCTTAATGTTGGGAATGGTATCTTCCACAAGAGCTTCATGGAGAATAAATTTTACCAGGGGAGATTTGAAACTCTCATATCCAAGCTCACCAAGACTTTTCAGAATTCGAGTGATCCTCAAGTAGTTGTGTTGAGACCTTTGGAAGAAAAGGGTGTAAAAATTCCACTGAATCAGAAAAAAACCACCACCTTACAGATACAGAACTGGAACTGCAATTCCTCACTCAATTTTCTCTCTCCAGGTGTGTACTTCAGGCTTCCTGTACTTTAATTTCTCACAGCTGCTGAAGCTTGCTAGCATCTCCTTTGCTAGGATATTGTGAGTGAAAATTAGTGTCTGTAAAATGCAACAGGCTGAAAAAAATAAAATCAAAGTGTGTACTGATTTTGATTCCTTCTGCTGTATATATTCTTCTTGAGGAGAAAACCCAGTCACTTTATAAAATATGGATTTTGTAGTGTATTGCAGTGACACAGCTACAGAACAGGATTCATGGCACTCCACTCAAGCTGGGTCCCCAGTCTGGACTAGCTACCTGCACTCTTGCTACAGTCAGTGTTGGGAGAAAAACAGCCACCTCTGGAGAGCAAATCCCACTGTTGTAAGAATCTAAAATAAATGGACTGGACTGCCTTCTGGAAGTGCTTGTGAAGAGCTCTCTCCCTCATAAAGAGTAAAACTGAAATGCCTAAATTTTAGATGGCTAAAATTAGGTAAAAAGAATCACAATTCCTGACTTAAAGCTGTGTAGCTACTCACTGGTGAGAATACAGGAATTACAACGTAAAAACGTGCAGTGAGTACCATCTGGGCTTCCTGAAATCCTCCTTCATCCATGGCCTGAGTCTGAGCCCACACCCATATTGGTTAATATAATATTTAAGTAAAATTAGCAAAAAAATATTCCCATTATCAATCAGCAGTTCTACCTACAAGCTTTCATTTGGACGGGAGAACAAAATCCTGCAAGAAAACAATCTTCAGTTCTAAGGTCAGAGGTATTTGAAAAGCGATCACAAGACTTGAAAAGATATTTTAAAATAAATTAATCTGCATGGGACAAAATTCAGTGCAAACTTAGGCTCCACACAATGCTCATGAAAAGCGACAGATGTAATGTGCTGAAAGTTGGGCTAAAGTTTGGCTTACTGCTTGTCTGAATCTCTCCACCTAAGCATTGCAATTAGAAAGTATGAAATACATAGTATCTCATATTTTGAGGAGGGTGGGAAATCTTGTTATTTAGTTTCTATACAGGTGCAGAGAATTTGATTTTTCTCAAAAAGAAACGTGAATACAAGGATAAGCCACCCATTCTTTCCAACTGGGAAGCAGCACTTTGGGATCAGGTGAAAATGGATTCAGTAGCATGACAAACAAATTAATTTGGAACTGTGATCTTCTTAGCACCATCTGAAGCTGTATTTTCAGGGAATTCACTTAGGCCAGTTAGACTGGTAAAGGGTGAGAAACACAATCAAAAACAGGGGAAGGAGGAACATTCACATACAGACACAAACCAGGCATTGACTATTTCTTTTTGTCTTTTTCCTGGCCATCTTTGGAAAATACCATCTTCCCTTTCTCTAGAAAACAAAGGGCTAAAGAGATTCTGTGGCAATTCTAGAGAGTGGAGTGCCCGCCATTACTTACTCATTCAAATGCTGAAATCTTTCTTGCCAGTTAGCAGCTCGTGCTACATTTCCAGTTTTATCAATTAGTTTTATTCCAAAAAACTCCAACATCATTTTGTAAGCCAAAAGGAATCTTCTAATTGCTTCTTTCGTTTTCTTGAATTCCTGATAAACAAAGAATACGTCTAAAATTCTAAGTAGCACTAAAGCAAGAACTCGTGCATTGCATAAAACAACTCTACATAACAAAGAAGTTATGTATCAAAATTAACATGATGGCTTGTATTGAGCTCAATTTGTATTACCTCAATTTCATATGTAGTTAACTCTTTAGCATAGAAGTTCAGACCTTGCTCCCTCAGTGGGAAAAGCCTGTTAAAAGAAAAAGTGCATTATGACTCACAGGGTATGATGACTTAATCAAATTAATGCTTTGAAACAGAAATAGGTAATAAGTGACCAACCACTGTATGTAAGTGTGGTTATGTTCCAGTTTTTCATAGTCTCCTTTCCATTTATTTAGGACTTCTTCAATATAAACTCCTGCATAAAAATAATTTGAAAACCGTTAGGTAGCCATCAAAACCAGCGTTCAGCTACATAAAGTACGTGCCATGTTAACATAAGGATAGAATACATACTTTAATTCTCTTTCAAATACTATGTGAAATGAGGTCTGCTACAGCCATAAATACATTCAGTCTAATTTAAAATTAATTTAGTTACTAAAACTTAACTAAAAAGAAGAGATTTATCAAATGTCAATGTAAGTAAAACCAGATACTGAGTTACTTACCTGCAGAGGGTATGTGACAATAACCTTTGTGAAATATATTTCCCCAAAAGTTCTCATGTCCTAGATCCCTTCATCACGCTGACTGGTAATTAACAAACCACTTACATAAAATATTGCATCGTGAATCACCTGTCACTGCTTTAACATGACAAAACTCTGCATATATATATAATCACCTTAGTAGAACAAAGCCTCAACTCCTCAAGAAATCTCCCGTTCCAGAAATGTCTCCAGCTGCAACTAACATTACAATTGGGAAATCTTTTCAATTAGCTGCAGCCAAGAGCCTTGCTGCCATTGCCATTAGTTTGATCTTGGGTTTTTCGTGTCACACTCAACGAACAAAAATTTCAGCTTTTAGTGGTCTCAAAACCATTAAAAGTCAGTTCAAAAGTGGAGTTCAGTCAGTTTCTCTTGGAAAGACACAGTGACAGAAAAAGGGGACAAAGTACACAAAAGGAAATTCATCGTTCTTTGCACCACCTGTGAAATTCAGCCATAGGCCAGGGCACTTTTCCAGGCACTGCACAAATACACAAGGTACCTAAAAGGGCGTTTCTTCTTCCAAAACCTATACAGTCTCTCTCCATCAGTGAACGTTCAGCGTTAGCCTGTTTCTGCTCTGAAACCAAAACCAGTTTTACCACTGCCACGCAGCCCCTCCCAAACTCAAACAGCCTAAAAAGCCCAATGACCCACGAAGACAGTCTCCAACTATCCATTTGAGATCTCTCTCTCTCCACCCAGGGAAAATTTCCACTTGGGTCTCAGTGACAAAGGAGAACTCACGTGGTACTTTTCTTCAAGAAATGGAGAAAGCAGCCAGTCAGTGCAGGCAAGGCAGAGAGGACCTCCTGCCATCACCACACTGTGTCCAACCTGCATTTCAAGGACTTGAGAACTCGCTGCTCAGTTCCAGAGCAGAGAGACAGACAGGCCAGCTGAGTCAGAACCACAAACTAAATCTGTAGGTCATGGAATTAAACTTCAGATCTAGTATTGCACTAGAAATGTCTTTTATAAATAACATTCTTTCACATAACCTGTTTCCCTCACTTGATATTATCACTATCTTGCCTACAAACAGCTCTCATCTTCAGCCTTCCTATACATACATCTTTACATCCTTCTGTGTAACATCCCATCCCACCCAGCTTCCCATCAGAACTTTGGCATTTGGCATCTCAACATACTTTTTCCTGACCTTGACAGTGCCCTTTTGTCACACTTACATCTACCCTGAACGCTGCTGATAAAATCATGTTTCTAAACCACAGGTTTTTTATATTGCCTCTTTCTTTGCTTTGCATCCTTCCACTGTGCAGCCCTTTTCCCTAACATCAAACAAAACCTATACACCTTCATTTCCAAAGCCTTTTGTGACCTGGCCCTTCCTATCTTATCAGAACCCATTTGTTGCTATGAGACTGATCTTGCCTCTGACAGGATCCTGCCTCCATGGCAGCCTCCACATCTCCCTTCGGTACTCTAGTGTGCACTTTGGTATCTCCTCCCAAGCTGCTCTCACACCGAGAGGATCTTTCTGCAAACAACTTGAAAGTAACCTCCTCATTATTCTTTTAAAACTCTCAAAAGCTATTTCTGGCCTGCAGTTTTTTGGGTTTTTTTTGCCAATGGCTAAGCTGTTCATGCGCTGAGACTCTTGTCTATCATTCTAACCAAGACTGTTTTGTTGTCTCCTCCTGCACCCTCATCTGTCTGCTACCTTCTTGCCTCTCACACTTTGACTGCACAGCGTTTGTCATCTTTCCGCTCGTCCTGTGTTTGTGCAGAACCCTGCATATGAGGTTCCTGCTCCACTGCCAGAACCACTAGGGACTTTGAGAAATGATTTTTGTTATTACAATAATCTCACATGAGGTAGTTACAACACATTCTTTCTCCCTTACACAGCGCTAGGGATAATGCCCTGATCCCTGCCACTCCTCCATAAGCAGTAAGAGTTTGTGCAGCATAATGGAACAACTTTCTCTTTGTTTAAAAGGTAGTGCCACTACTGTCAAACAGTGGCACAAACAACGCCCTGCACTCCCTCATGCTGAGAACGCATGAGAACAGCACCACCCCCCTGGACTGGAAGCTAACTCGGGTTTAAGCATAACCTGCTCCCATGTTGTCAACATGCCACCCCACCGCGGGAAGACCACGTCGTACACTATATAAGTATACACCTTTCATTTGTCAGCACCACAATTATCACTACAGTTTCACTTTGTCACTATTTTTAGTGACAATGCTTTTGTTATCACTATGATTGCCACAGACTACTCACCATCAGGTTTAAAAGGGATTTTATTTTTGTAAAAGCGGAGATTGCACAAGTCATTTTGATATCGAAGATCTTTAAAGTTCTGCTAAAAGAAAGGAAATAGGACATTATCAGCCTGCAAAAACCTATCAAGAGTATCCAGAAAGTAATACTGTGCTCTTTGAACAATTTGAGGATAAAAAAATTCCAGAGTTTTAGGAAGCAAAGGGTTGTACTCATGGACTGGCATACGTTGGGCCTGTGCATCAGCTTTTTCATTCTCATTTCTCCTATTTATTAGGCACCACAAAGGTTTAGGAACATTTGGGTTGTGTGCAGTCTTCTACTAAAGAGGCAATTTTAAACCATAAAATATTCTTACTGGATACTGGTGTCGGTACTTGTATAAATCTCTTGCCGCATAGAAGCTTCTCTTTGGCTTGGCTGTCAGCTCAGTTCCATCACCACTCTGAAAGAGTTAGAAAGTAGGTAATAACCCTACACAAATACACTAAATAGCAAATTAGTGTAATACCAAAATAATTATTTTTCATTATGGATTTCAGCAACGTAAACAAACACACGTGTGTGTGCTTGCCCACTGTTTGGTCAAACACTGAAAATCTCCCTCCCGAATACTTAACACCACACACTTTAGACCTAAATTTAAAAATAAAATAAAATTACAAAAGCAAGACTATGAAAATGTCCTTCCAATGAGACTGAATTTGATTTAAATCAACAGGTTGATTGTCATTTCCAAATGTAAGACTGCAAAGTGACCTAGCAAGTGCCAGCACAAAATGAGATAAGTAACTGAATATGAAAACGCAGAGACACTACTCATTTTCATTTCAAAGAAGCAATCATACTGTTTGCAAAAACTATTTGTCACATGTAGATCGACTTAAGTGGAATCATTGCATCCTGTAGAAGAAAATGAATGGTCATGGACAGGCCAAATTGCAGCTCTAACACCTTCTTGAACCATTTCCTATTATTTATTTCTCAGAACTTAAATTTAAAGCCTAGTAAGAACCACTAAACCCCAAAACAAAAACCTGCTTAGAACTTGTACTGGTCCCCAGCTGTTCAGAAGCTGCGACCTGAAACAACCAGAGCCCATCACGGTCAATGGAAATAATCCCACTGACTTCAGAGAATAAGCTGCACACGTTGAAGAAAAACAGAAAATGAAGCATTAGTGTACAGAGACTTCAACTTGCTACCAATAACTTAATTTTCTTCATAATCATACTGCAACAAAGAGTTTTCTATTCTTCAGTCTCGTAAAATAAGTCTACACTAAACCCAAAGGCCAAATGACAAAAACCCCACACCTAACAAGTTAAAGTCAGGTTTAAAAAGGGCAGTTCCCAGCGGCTGCACTGAACACCTGCCTTCACTGTTGCCCACCTCATTGCTTACCAATAGCACATTAATGACAAACAAGCATCTGTTCTCATTCTTCCATTTGCAAGACCGCTTTGACCATACCGACAGGCGACAGGCGAGCAGCACCCCTTGACACCCTGTTATCAGGCATTAGCATCACCATGGACCAAGCAGAAAGGGGAAAAATGCTTATGCTTATCTAATTCTGCACAGTTTCTGAACCAAACATAAACAACCCATCCGTCAGTGTGAAAAAAGACCCAGCTCGCCCACCCCGCGGTCCCTTCTAACTCCAACAAAACCACTGGCCAAGCAACCCTTCCTGTCCTTAGGGTGGGCATGTTCAAAGCTTCCAACAGACTGCTCCGAAAAGTCCTCACCTCGGACCCACCTCGGGGTCACAGATCTGCTGCCACATACGATCCACGATCCAGATTTTCAACCCGTTTAATTAAGAGGCCAAGTTCAAGACCACAGCTAATTTAAAGCAGAACCTCCTCTAGCGACCAGCGGCAGCGGGGCTGACACCGACTCCAAGGCCTCAGTTACCATCACGACGGGGAGAGGGGATCAGCCCGTTTCCACTCCAGCCGCAGCGGGTCACAAGCCGCCGCCGCTCTGCCCCGCCGTGGTGCCTCAGCCGCCGCACGGGCCGGGCCCGCGAGTGCCGCAGCGCGGGGAGGGCGGGAGGCGGCGGGGCTGCCCCGTCACGGCCCGGCCCGGCCCGGCCCGCGGGCTCGGCTCACCGGGGAGCGCAGCGGGGCAGCGGCAGGAGCACCGGGCCCGGCCTGGCGGGCGCTGAGTGCCGCCCGTCTCCGCGGCCCCGCGGGCAGGGCGAGGCCCGGCGCTGGCGGTACCTTCTCGGGGCTGGCGGTGTCCGCCTCGGCGCGCTCCCCTTCCTCCGGCGGCGGGGACGGCGGCGGCGGCGGGGGCTCCTGGGGCCGGCAGTCTGCGGCGGGCAGCTCGGCCGGCTCTTCCCCGCCTCCCGCGGCGGTGCACACCCCCTCCTGCCGCCGCGGCTCCTCGCCGAGACCCGCCGCCTCGGGCTCCGAGTCGGTCTCCCAGGTGGAGTCGCAGTCCTCCACCGTGGTGGGCTCCTTGAAGCTGACCCCGCTCAGCAGGCTGCCCATCGGGCAGCGCAGCGCGAGGCCAGGCCCGCCGCCGCCGCGCCGCCCGGAGGCCGCGGAGGCCGAGGGCTGGGAGCGGCTGCGGGCTGCCTACGGCTGCGGCATGGCGGGGCGGGGCGGCGGCGGCCGGGGCTTCTCCCCCGCCCGGCCCCAGCCCACGGACACGCGCAGGGCGGAGCTGGAGGCTCCGGGGTTTCCACGGGAGACACACACGCACGCCCAGTCCCCCGCACCGCCCTGGCGGCAGGCACCGGCCCGCGGAGCCGTGCGGGGTTCCCCAGCGCCGGCCGCCGCCCCCTCGGGCACCGCTAGCCCGGGCGCGGGGCCTTTGGGCAGCCGGGGGACGGTGCCGCGGGACTGGGGCGGCGCTGGGAAAGCCGTGCTCCGCGGGGAGCTGGCGGAAATGGCCCCTCCGCGGAGGCGCATGCCGAGGGGACTTCTCCTCTGGTGTACCCCGAAGGGTTACAATAATAACAAGTGGATGCGGGGGTTTCTCAAGGGAGTGGGGATGGCAGGTGCCTCGGAGCAGCGGTCTGTGGAGGACATGCTCGTGTTACCAGCAGTGTGCAAACACAGGTTGTCCACTAGACGTGGGAAGGGCTGTAGTGAGGTGGGCTTCAAGGAGTGTGCAGGTGCCAGAGGAGACGGGAACAGAGGGGGCAATGGCGTGGTACCCAGCCAGTTGCAGCTGCTCCTAAAACCCCTTGGAGTTTGAGGATAAAACTGACAAGACGTTCAAGGATGGATTTGGCAGGGGCAGTGGCAATGCATTTTGTATTTGGCTAGAGAATGCCTTTTGGAGAGCGACACTGCCTGGAGTGAAAACCTGATGAGCTGAAGGCTTAGAACGTTGTTCCAGTGGCTGCTCTTACTCTCATGATTAAAAATGTGTTCTTCCTTTCTAACCAGAGTTGTCAGGCTCCAGTTCACACTCACGGATTTCTGCCTTTTCCCTTGGAGACCGCTCTGTGGTGTTGATGCTCCTAAAGACATGCATCGTCATCGGGTCATTCTCAGTCCTCTTGGTAAACTGAACAAGTCAAGCTTCTTCAGCCTCTCGCCATAAACTGCCTTCCCCATTTCTTCACTCATTTTTGTGCCTTTTTTTCTGCTGCTGCTTCAATGTTTTAGCATCATTTTCAGGTGCAGCTACCAACACTTTAACTGGATGTCAGGATTATCAGTGGAGAGACGATATCATCTATATATTCTCATTTCCCAATCCACTCTCTGTAAACTGAAAGACCATTTTAACTCAAGTTGCCACAGCATCACAGTTAGATGATATCACTCTCACACATAACCCTCCTCCAGGTTCATGTGAAGCGTATGAGCTGTACACACTGACACCAAGGACAGGAAATTACTAGGAATATCCTGTTTGTCAGGCCTTGGTTCTGCTTATTTGCAGTTGCTGCTCACCTAGATGCGCTCACAGCTGCAGGGCTCTTACAAGCCTGTCCTGTGGCTCTGTCTCCCCCCACCGTCACCTGCCTCAGCCAAGACAGTTCTCCTCTTCCTCTGCTCTTCATGGAGATTAATGAAGCCCCTTCAGCCTTTCCAACACCCCCTTAGTCACCATCATGCCTCAGGACCCAGCTGCTCCCCCTCGGTCCAAGATGAAACCTGCTGGTCCCAGCCAAGACCCCCACTCCAACATTCAGCCCAACCCCCTGCCTCTATTTCCCCCCCCCCTCCCCCCCGGTACTGGAGGTGGATCCCTGTTCCGTAACAATGGGACAACAGGATGATCTTACACGAATTGGTCAATCTTGCCCACTCTTCCAGTGTTGGGAATGGTCATTTAGGGATGCTTTCTGAAGGATATAAGGAACGGGACGTTTACTTAACAGTCTTTACCCTGGTATATCTTCCCACCGTATGGAAAGTCAAAGCTTCAGAAACCTCCAGAGCAAAAGGCATCTGAGTCTTCATTCTAATAGCCGTCAATGGACCTGTTCCTATACCATTTACGTATACTTTTGACCTCTGTCACATAGTGAAACAATGCCACACAGATTAAACACGTTATCTAGTATATATTTTAGAATATAAAAGATAACTTCATGAGAAACAGAGTATGATTCTTCCCTGCTTGCCTCCATTCTATTCACAATTTTATAGACCTCTATCACTTCAATACCTATTGTTTTTCTTTCAAGATGCGAGGTCTTACCCTATTCTGCCTCATCTAGCATGAAGGTAATTACATTCCTCTCATTATCCTTGTGATATTTTCCTATAGGTTTTTGAGCTCTACTAGAACTTCTTTGAAATGTGATATCCAGGAATGCACATAGTACACAGGAAGGTTCAGCCTCATTCTGCCTAGTGGACAGTGTTTTAATATGGAAGAAAAAAACCCATTAAAAAGGCACAAGAAAGTTCCTAAGAGGGCAAGCAGTAAGGCTGGATGCTAGAGCTGTGGTTAGGGGAGCATAGCCTTTTACAAGGCTCATGCTTATGTCTCTCATTTTTGGAGAGTTCCCTTTTATTTGGCCTTATTTGGAGGAAAGGCAGATTTGTTTCCTGCTTCCACAACATCTCCCCCCCATACTGTTGGCATAGTTTGAAGGAACTGACTTAAGAAATTCTGAAGTCTGGAATCTGTCTTGACTGCCTGCTGACTACAGTACAGACCGGCTCTGCTCCCATTCCCCTGCTACAGCTTTTGTCCACACCCCCTCACATCGACTGGCTTTGTACTAGGGACAGCAAAGCCTCAAAAGCATGCCTTGTGCATGCGTCAAAAATCAGTGAAGGTTTTGACGATATTTAGTTTGTATGGCAATTAATCCCACAAACTAAAGATCTTCCTGCAAGAAAGCTCCATCTCTTGTGCAAATAACCTCATCTTATTATAGAAAGCTCAGTTCTACCTGGAGAGCAAAGCTGTCTGCCAAATCTCATCAGAAAGGAGGATTTTAAAAGGATCTGGATCTCAGACCGCTGATAAGAAGTGAGAGTCAAATTAATTGGCTTGGTATTGCTGTGGGAAGCCAGTGTCAAGAGCAGAAGAGTGCTTTGACTTGCTTACAGTAGTCCATGCTGCTGAGGTGATGTGGTGGATTTCCCTGAAATACTGGGCCATATTTTTTGAGTTTCTTAAGGATTGATAACTAAGTATACCATATTGCTTGCAATCTACACAACAAGTGACAGAAGTGAGGCTGCCTGAAGTGGTGGATTGCCAGGGTGGTACAGGTTTTCCTAGCCAGCCAGAAATGTTGTAAGGTGTTATTCACTATTATGAAGGAGCTGATTACCAGCAGGTAGGCTGAAAGAACTCTCCAATTCAAAGCAAAATTGACTGATTGTTGTTATGGCATTTTGAAAAAAAAGGCAGCAACACAAATGATGCAAGCCTTCCAAATGTTCCAAATACCCATCTGAATAATTTGTGGTTTAGCTGGAGTCACCTCTCATGCAATTGGTCTTCGTCCTTTACCTTATCATTTAACAGCAGCTAGTTTCTAAGTGAGTTTGCTCAGGAAAGGAAGATTAAACAGCTCTTATGTAGATCAACATCCAGGAAAAATCACTAGTTAGACATCTATGAGGCATCCACTTTGCACCTGTTGAGACCTGGCTGCACTGTTGTGCAGCTGAATGAGGAACAAAGGGTTCCTTCCCCTACAGAATCATTTTCTATTTTTCTCATGCTACTTGCAACCGTCTCTCAGCAGCCCAGAAGGACACAGGTTGGAGTTTGTGAGATAAGAATACCCTAAGCTTTGGATGTGGTGGAGCAGATCTGTGCTTTGCCGGGTGTGTGCAGTTTTTCCATGAACAATGTCTTCTTTCACAGTTGCAGCTTATCGCTGGTTCTGGTTGTTAACTAGAGGCAGTCAGGATTCATGAAGAGGCTCCAGCACCTTACATAGCTTCTTAGGGTGGTATTTGAGAGCTTAAACAGATACGTATCTTAAAAAAAAATAATAATTTCAGTTGTCTCACAGTTGTAATTGTAGTCATTTCTGAGAAGGTGGTGGATTTTTGGCACTTCAGTTCACCAGAGTATTCCAGTACAAGAGAAGATGAGTAAGTGCTAAAGCCAGGACGATCAGTTTCAGTCAAATAGTCTGACTTCCACATAACACAGGCCAGAGTAATTCTTCCCCTGCCCATTTCTGAAGAATGATAGAAGACCTGGGGAAAAGCAGACCACTGTCAGATCAAATACTGACTTTCATAAAGCTGATAAAAAACATAAGTATATAACTTCTGGCTATATACTTTTATATACATTTTAAACAACACAGATTAGTGAAAGTTTTTTTTCTTTCTTTTGTGAGGATGTGGTTTTATAAGGACTTAAAAATGGGTACCACATCACTTTCTGGAAGCTAATGCTGCATGTATATCAGCATGATAACTGTAAAATTTTATTAAAAATTACATATGAGGTAACTGTAATAATTCATCATTAGCTTGGGAGGATGTTTTGAATAGGATACCGGAGAGGTCAATTAACAACTGTGGAGAGAGTCTTACCAACCTAATATTAAGGTGATATAAAGCTGGGAGGGATTATGCATCCTTAGAGGATATGAGTAGACTACAAAACCACTTTGATAAATGGCAGAAAAGGGCAAAATAAATAGCACTGGTAAAACTGAATTTAGTTGAGATAATGCAAAATGATTCATTGTGGATACTTAAACATACAAAGGTAGATTTTAGAAATGCAGAAAGGCAACAATACAACAGAAATATCTGGGAGTTACAGTATTATTAACATACATTCAGACAAGGGGCTGAATATATTTGGGCACCAACATATGTTTGGGCAAGTGTACAAAGTCAGACAGGTACGTCAATGTTTTGTATGCAGTAGCTGCAGCTGACTGGTATTTTAATGGGGTTTGTTACCTTGTTCCCTTATTTTTAAAAGGAGCTGGGCATTCTCAATGAATATTTGACTTTGGTGAATTTTAATTCTCTTCTTTGGTTCAGTAATGCCCCAGATAGCTAAATGCCATGCCTGATGTAGTATCTGTAGAAGGTGAATCTAATTTATAAAGTTCTCCATAATTTTCCTCTAGTGAATGTCATCAGAAATGATTAACTAACTGGAAACTCAGAAGTCAGGTTGTATATTTGTGTAAATTTGTTTCTATTGAAATCTAAAATTAATTTGCAGAGAAGAAAAGACTTCACATAGATCATGCTAGACGTTACAGATCTGTGTATTAAGCTCACTAAAGCCAGTAGAAGTTCTTCCATTTTTTGCTGGGTTATGATTACAACCCTGAAGACCTTAACTAAAGCCTCTTAACTAACTTTGGAGTGTCTTGTATTAGGGCTCTGTAAAAGGTCATAGCCAAAATTAATAAAAGAGTGTATTGCCTTAAGATGGTCTGTCTAGGTGGTCACAGAAGTAGCCTTAGTTTAGTCCTTAAGCCTCTAAGATTCTGCTTGGTTTCTTCCCAGACTGGCCTCTCAAACACTGCACAAGAGTTTCTTGAGAGGAAATTATCCCAGTTGCAGGATGCAACATGGTCTAAATGAGCTGCTGTGCAGTAACCCCTGGTTTATAGCTAGGGTCCTGCATTACCCTCGGGATGGACTGCAACCAGCTGCCTGGGTTAGCATGCTCAGCTTTCCCGCAGGCGAGCCTGACTCTGGTCCATCAGCAGGTCAGCTGCCAGACACCAATGACAAGAAGTGACCATTACCTGCCAGAAATTCACACAGGCTTAGGGGATACCGTTAAGTTTTGCTGAAGGGCTTCTGGACTGCACCAGGAAAGCTAGTAACTTCGTCGGTGAAAGAGATTCTTCTCCCTGAAAGACAAAGTGAGAGTGTGATTCAGAAGCCCAAAAGCAGACATCCAAGTGCCCTAGGAGATCCCTTAGTGTGTCCATCTTCTGCAGAAGAGCACTGCTGCCCCGCAGGCTCAGTAAGTCCTGCAGTGTAGCTGCCGGCCCCATGCAGATGTCTTGGCTACTCTAGGACATCACAAAGGGAACGACACACCTACCGGGTGTATGCTTATCTCATACAGGCTCAGGCCTGGCTGGTTGGCTGAACCACTTTTAATGCTGCGTTGGCGGTATTGACCAGAGCTCCATTTATCTGATGGGCGCTTACCCCCCTTGGTAGCTCGGAGGCATACATCTACGTGTAAACAACTACAACTCGGTGTTTCATTACAAACTTGATCCTTCCCCTAATCTCCTTAAGCATCCATATTTCTGTTGGGAAGGTGTACTACAGACCGTCTATGCCCTTGGACATGTAAATTGACATTTCTGGCCTGGCAGCACACAATAACTTCTGTCTTGAACTTCCAGCTTTCCTAAACCAGGCACTTCCCACCTGTGCCAGCTGCAGGACCTGACCTATCAGCGTTCTCAGAGTAGGCCCAACACCCCCAAAGCTGTGTGATTGCCTCCTCCGGCACGTTAAATGGGGACACGGACTGATATCCTTCCTGAGCCTGAGCAGGCTTCTCATTTGGGGGATTTGTATGCCCTGAGGTATCTAATTTGTAGATGCCTAGGCCTGAGCTAATCACAGAACACTGCTTGTGTAGTCCATGGAGAAAAACGGGCACCTGTAGAGGATGATTCACACCATCCCAGGACAGGCATTTAAAATACGTAAGCTAAATCACTAGAGAGTTGTTTCTATTCACTGATTGTAAGGGAAGCCAAGGTCTAGCCAAACTCCATTTAGATATCAGAGTTTAAGATTGCAAAAATTACACGACATGACCCAGTCTCACACTCTTGGGGTTTTCTGAAGCTATTGAATTTTGCATAGAACACCTAACCTCCCATGGGAACAGGAGAGGGAAACCAATTCTCCCTCTGAACTGGTGGTGAGCATCCCACCTGTGCCAGCTGAAAGAGAAGCATGCACAAGCAGTGATACTTCCACTTGACTAGACTAGGATTTCCCCCATCCCTGTAAAAGATATTGCCAGTAAACCATTATTTCAAGACCACAGACTCTGCTTGTTCTTTCATAACTGTGTTTTTGTATGTGACTGTGTGTATTTATGTCGTGAGGATGGTGCAGCACAGCTATTTCAAACATCTAACTGACATCAGGATTGGTGCGACTTATGGGATTCATAGGATCCCTACAAGTTAAAAAAAAAGTCCATGTTAAATGATACACATTTGTATACTTCTGCAGTTTGCTTTCGGGTGGATTTTGTACAGTTCACCAAGGATGATTTGAAAATGCCTCGAATCATGGATCTCTGACAAACTCCTCAGTGGTTGGTTCTAGTTGAAGGCTGGCACAAGGCCAAACAACACAAGTGGGACAAGTGCAGGCAGTGACTCTGCCACCACCTGCTTTTCATCCTTTTCTGTATCATGCTTTGTGTTTCGTGTGTAGAAAACCTGTATAAATGCATAAACCAGGGAAGAAGTTCATCAGGGAAGCCACTTTTAATTGAGTCACTGATGGTCCATTTGGGTTTCAGCTTGTGATTAAGGCAAACATGCATAGACCCAGACACAAAAGCAAGCAAACAAATGCAACCAGAAAGAGAAGCCACCAACAATACAGGCTTTCGTGTACTTATCACAGGCCCCACAATTTTTACAACCCTTTGGGCTAGTTTACTTGGTTAAACTATGCAGCACAGCATTAAAACACTGGCCCAGCTCCTCAGCTGCACTGGGGAGAGTTGTCTTCTGCGTCAGCCCTGCCTGTCACTCTTCGATGGCACCTCAGAGTGCCCATTCCCCATCCCCGCCAAACTCTGGATGACCTCAGGGTCAGCAGGCTGGAGGGAGAAAACTGCACAGCCAAAGAGTTCAGCTACCTGGGAGTGATGAAGAGCAGGAAACAGCCCACAGTTTGTGACACAAACCCGTTTTGAGATGGGATTGAAGCATATGTGCTCACATAACGTGAGCTTCAGAGAAAACTCTGCAAGAAGTTGGTGCACACAGATTCCGGAATGAAAGGATTTTTTTAATCTTACTTGTTGCCCCTGTAATATTCCCTATCACAGGCTTCCTTAGATCAGCGCAGGATGGCCACATCATAGTGTTATTGTGTTCTTGCATTCTAAAGAAAACACATTAGTGGGGACTGTGACAGCCTCTACCCCTTTATCTCCGCAGTGCCACCAACACATTAAGTGTACTTGACATCTCACTACAGCACGCAAGATGGTAAGTTTAAAGAGATGATTTTAGTGATACTGGAGAGCTAACAAGGTATAGGGAAGATCTTTTCCTGATATGGAGTATCTGAGTTACGTGTGAACAAACAATTGTAACCAATGTTCACTTTAGGAATCTGATGCACTGACCAAAATTATCTGAACACAATGAGCATGTGCAGTATTCCAGAATTAGCCCATTTCATTTCGTAACATGCCATGTTACAGTGTGAATCCAAGTGGCAGGTGGAGGTCAGGCAGCCTTTGATGTGCTCACTTCTATCTTGAATAAAGAGATGAGTGGATAATTGCATCGTTGTCCTTTGGCACGTGGCAAAGCGGGCCAGCAAAATAGTGGTGGTAATGTGCTAAAATATAATTAGTGCTGTGTCCTCATTCAGTACACTATATCCAGGAGTTTGTGGGAAATTCCAGAATTTGGGGATGAACAAGGGAGCGCAAATGACACGTGTTAATCAATGGCATTGTCGTTAAAAAACACCAAAAGCAAAACTAAAGAAACCCCACAGTATCACCATAATTACTGATAAAATCAGAAAATTAACAGTGGATAAAGCTGTTAAAATACATCGTCAAGCAAAGGTCATTACAAAGCAAAACACAAAGTGGGACACAGGCAAAAGAGCACAGCCAAATCCAGACTCAGCAGGCAGAGCTGAGGACAGACAGAAGAGCAAAGCCTTGATCCAGGCCAGGGACAGGAATCAAGGAGCAGCTTTCTTTCTAGGTAAACATGGCTTATTCAGAGGACAGAAGGATCCTTACCAGGACGATAAGAACAACTAAACAATATACTTGCTTCATCAATGTCATAACCTAAAAAAATTCCCTTACTCATCCCACAAGAGAAATGTATGGTTAACAAATCAGAGACATTTTTTATTCTTGAAATTGATCTTAAAAAGGACAAAATCCATTTGTTTTTTCTTCAGAACATTAAAGCGATGACATTTCCTGGCTTGCAGTGCTTTGTGGTGGTGTTTCTTTGTAACAGGAGACTACAAGTTAAGATCAGGCAATAATGTTAACATTGCAAGGAACACGGGAGAAAAAAAAAACATGATACATGTTTGTGCTCATTAAATAAATTCTTCAAAGGAATCAGGATGAAAACAAAATAAAGATTGCCAGCCATGAGTGAGTAACAATAGTGAGTGTTCTGGATGTTTTTTAAGGGAGCTAGATGAAATGCTGCACAAGCAGTTCACCCCCATGCAGGTGTTTGCAGTTTCTGGAATGTAATTACGATTTCCCTGTTCTGCTCCAGATGAAAATGATTAAGTTTTGGCATTTCTACAAAATTTGTCACCCTGCAACACCATTTCTAGCTGTCCTTAAGCACAGATATATTGTACAGGTCTTGAGGGCGAGCCAGAGTGAAAAATAAAGCATCCGTGGTTGTGTAAGCATCATGTTGGGGCTAAAAAGATAAGAAAAGCCCCTTTCCAGCACTGTCAGTTTGGGCAGACACAGCAGTGGGACACATATCTAAAAACTTTAGTGTGTTCTTTCATTTACATTACAAGGGAACGTTTTTGGCAGAAAGCCAGCATAAGCAGTATTCATTATTCCTTTACGGGGTTTGATAATCAGTATGATAACACACTGCAGGCTGTCAATACCATCAACCATCCACCAGGACATAAATTAAACCTTGCTCCAGCATCAGTGTTTCTATATGCAGCTCTGAGATTTAATGGGATTGGAGCTCAGATCATGGGCTGAAAACTAGTGATGGTTGATGTGTTTGTGAGATGTTTTGGGCCAGGCAAAAAAAACCACCAGGAACTGAATAAAACTTGTGAAGGAAGTCATCATTAGCACACAGGGTATGAAAATGACAGAAAATAAGAAAAGTGATTCAATCTGACAAAAAACCCACACAACCCTCAAGAGGAATCATCAAGTACATCTCTGAAGCCTGGCTCAGATATGGAAAGGAGAAGTGGGCTTCTCATGCCGCTTTGGACTTCTACAGCATGGGTGCCTCTAAATGGTTGCTCAGAGTCCCCTTACGGTCAGTGGAGAAAAACTGGAACTTTAGGTCGTGTATCATTTAATCCTACCATAGACATTTAAACTAGGCGTTATGGTGCCTCTTTCTTTGTCTTCTTTATAAAGGGCAAGCAACTGACTTAATTGAAGGTAGATATCTACACTGAAGATACCCAAAGTTACCCACGAAGAGATCCATCCTCAGTACCTAGACAGATTTTAGTTTACCAGGCTGAGCTTATTCTGCTTGGCCATCTGATGAATGACTGACAAACTCAGCTGAAAGAACTCTCGCAAAGCACGGTCCCACCAGGTGGGTGATTTTGCACTCAGTTTTGCACAGAGGCCACCGTGCAACTCTCAGCACCCAACTTTGGTGCAACAGAGTAGCTGGCAAGTCACCATAGACTGGCTCCACGAGGAAGGAAGGAAGGAAGAAGGAGACTGCCACAGCAAGAGATTCAGAACTGTAATCTGACTTTGGTGCTTTGAGGGTGCAGCTGTATTAGTGTTTTAGTCTGGATCAGAAGAGAGCTTGTAAAGCTTTTATTTTTCTTTTTTTTCCCCCCCTAATCAAGAAAAGCAGAAGATGGAGTCCAGGCATGTACCTGTACTCAATGCACTACAGAGGCAGGGGGCATTCACTCCATGAGCCCGGATTAGGACTATTCTGAAGGAGGAAAAACCCTTCCCATGTTTATAGTGTTGGTGTTAGGTCCTCAACACTGACTGCTTTGCTCTTCAGGTCTGCCATTGGTTTCCACTGCCTGCTACTACAACATAAAGTGAGTAGGGCTCTGGAAGAGCCTCTTGCTCCGTTAGTCACTGGAGGAATTTAAGAAGATGAGAGAGCTAAGCTAGTGTGCTTAAAAGTGGACGAAACGAATAACCACCAAATGGACCCTACGCCAGTTTTGCAAAATCCACTGTTTAAACAAAGACAACATCCACTAAACACAGGCAGAAACAAGCCCTGCGCAAGGCATGAGGCAGTGGATTAACTGAGGATGAAAAATACCTGCTGGCTACCGATTACTCTTCCAGGCCTACAGAGTTATTTTATCAGTCTGAGATGGCTAGGAAATTCAAAATACAGCTACCTGTGGGATTTTGTTCATAGCAGTACAGCTTCAGGGCTTAATTCGAGCTTAAATTGTAGTAAACTAACCGTGACATTATCTACCAGGTAACATGGCTGCAAAAGAACAATACAAACTGCAAAACAAAGCAGAGAGACCATTTCCAGCACTACTAACCTAGCTGAGGGCACCAGCCACCCCAGTGAGAGGTAATAGGACATACCTGATAATAAAGTATCATTATCTCTGCTGTAGTCTGAATACAAAAGAAAATACTTCAGGTTAAGTCTTTTAATTACAAGATGGTAGAAGAAACTGATGAGAAACACCACTAACCGTGATGGCCTGAGGCATACTGAGGTTAGCTCCAAGACAGTCCTGAATTTCTACTGATTTTGAATCAACCCTTTGGAAAAGGCAGACCTGGAGCAGTACTCGGATAGAAGACTGCCTATGAACACCTGGTCCTGTAGGTTTTTGCTGAGTTACCAACACTGTTTTAGATCCAAACCACAGCACCAGAGTGAAGAAAGTTAACTCCACCATGGCCAGAGCAGTACACTGCCCAAATTCTCCGACACATCTTGCCGCCCAGAAATCGGCTGCCTCAGGGCAGACGCCCACGTCGCATCTCCTGACTGCTGGCTACCCTTACAAGAAGACAAAATCAGGTTCACAGCCCACATCCATGTGAGAGTTCTGATTGCGTAGGGATGTTCAAGAACCTTTGGTCATTGCAATAAGGCTGGAAACATCTACCCCAGAGGAGAAGGGGGAGGTGCTGCTCTTCATTCTCCTCACAAAGCAGCTCCCAGAGGAGAAGAGGAAGGAGTAACTGCTGCTGTCTCCGTGAAATGGTTCTCCAGAGATTGGGAGGGCAGTGATGCAGGGGCCAAACACCATTCTGGGCTCAAGGCCAGTGCTTTTATCATAGGTTTCCCAGGCAAGGCAAAGCAAAGTGACAAACAACACAGAAAACAGCAAAAACTGAAAGGAACCATTGATAAGCCCTGGAATTCAATGTACAGCAAGAAAGTGAGAAAGTAACGGAGCAGGCAAGAGAGGTAAAGAAGCAAATATGCCATCACTGGGGCCAGCAATAGCAAGTACCAGCTTGCTAAGTGACAGCTAACTCCCTATAACAGCTGTAAACTCAGGGTAGCACACTCAGAGCAAATCTATCATTATCTTGAACCCCCCAAGCCCCATGTCAGGTGCCAAAAGGACTGTGGTGGGTTGACCCTGCTCAGCAGCCAAGCACCTACATAGCTGCTTGCTCACTCCCCCACTCCAGTGGGACAGAGGGAGAAAATACAAAGAACAAAGCTGAGACAACTCATGGGCTGAGACAAAGACAGTTTAATAAGTAAAGGGAAAAATAAAAAACAATTGAACAATTCTTAACACTTGCCATATGCAGACTGATTCCCAGCCAGCCTCTGAGCACTGGCCACCTAGGAAGCCACCCCCTGTCCCTTCTTGTTCCTCTGCCTCAGTTTTTATTGCTGAGTATGATGCTATATGGTGTGAAACATTCCTTTGGCCAATTTGTGTCAGCTGTCCTGGCTGTGTCCCCTCCCAACAGCTTGTGCACCCCCAGCCTACTCGCTGAGGGCCAGAGTGAGAAAAAGAGAAATCTTTGACGCTGTGGAAGCACTGCTCATCAGTGGCCCATTGATTCGTTACCAACACTGGTTTAGCCACAAATCTAAAACATGGCACCATGCGGGTTGCTATGAATTAACTCCATCCCAGCCAGACCACTAGCAAGAGTCTGTGTTTTGGATTTGTGCCCAGCAGGAAAGTTGATAAGGAAGGAATGTTTATACTGTTGCCAGGATACTCAAGGTCGTTCAGCCTCTTCACTCTTCACAGACAGGGCCGGGGGGGTGGCTGGGAGGGCACAGCCCCAGTTACTAGCCCAGGATTTGTTCTTCAGTTACTAGATTGAGAACCAGAGTGACCAATAATCTATTCCATAACATACATGTCATGCCAAGTATATAGGTGAGGACCCCAGGAAGATCGTCCCTTTTTTTTGTTCCGCTGCCTCTCAGTTTCGGATCTCTCTTCCGGCTCTGTATCACTCTCCCAAGGCCTTCCTCTCCCTCCTCCCCAGCCCCACATCTCAGTCAACTCTCGGTCTGGGACACTTGGACTGTTATATACATTCTGTGAGGGTGGTGTTTCGGGACCCTCCCCTGTACTCCAGGGGGTTTCGGGACCCCTCCCTGCTCTGGGGTCGACTCCCCCTGTTCTGGGATCATTAGCCAGAAGGGGCTGAGCCTTTGGTCATCGTGGGGACGGGGACGGGGACGGGGACGGGGCAGTATCACTGTGTGTCACTCATTTGTATATTTGTATATAGTATTATTTTCAATATTATTGTAGTTTAGTTATTAAATTGCCCTTATCTCAACCCACAAGTCCTCTTTTCCATTTACCCCTTTTAATTCTCCCCCCTAGAATTGGGTGGGGGAGGGAACTGTGTGAGCGGGTATGTGTGGTTTGGCCCCCAGCCAAGGGCTAACGCATCACAGTAATCATTACAAGAATTGTTGCATAAGACACTATCTAAGAGAGCCTTCATTGCTTCACAAGCTTTAAGGTCCTCCTCATGCAATGTATTTGCATACTTTCAGGGAAGTTGCAAAACCCTTTATCCTTCCTGTAAACTAATGGACACTTTGATTCTCAGGAAGAAGAAATTACATACTCTGCATATTTTGTTCTTTAATAATTCTGATTTTAAAAAATAGTTTTGGCATGTTTCCATAGTTATTTTTTAAGAGTAGTAAACTGTTTCAGCCCAAACAAACAAACAAACAAAATAACAACAAAACAACCTTTTGGAAGTATATTGGAACAAGTATATCTCATCAGTTGTTTAGTCTGTAATATAGGCGTATTAAGGAAAAAGTATCTGTAGAATGACTTTAACTCTACACCTACACAATTTAAACTTTGTTGCACTGATTTTCTGAGATATAGCATAAAGACACCAGAAAGGCTAAATATAATGTTCTACAAGGATCATGTTCACATGGTACATGCAAAACTAAAAGGACACAATTCAATACATCTCTTAATAGGCAATGTTCTTTAAAAACAGAAATTTAAAATCAATCCTTGTGTTGTTTGTTCAAAAGTATTCCTGCTTTCCCTCAAATAAAATCAGACATTAATAAAATTGCAGCTTCTCTGCATGGCAACAAAACAACACAGAAGCTTCTGGTCCTCTGTGCGTGTCTCTGCGTATAACACTGATGTAATGCTGTTTCTTCATTCTCTAACACTTCCCATTCATTTGCAAAGGAGGTGTACATTAAAATAACCAAGCCTTCTATTGAAAGCATTCACTTCCTTCAGGAATGGAGATGGCTAACAAAGCTGAGCGATATAACAGTTTAGAGAAAATCATACAGCTTCAGCTGTGAACAGAAAGTTACATCCTTCCTTATGCCTACCTTTCCTAACAGCAGCATCACTCCTGTTCTCCTTGTAAATGAAGCTCTCATTGCTTGGCCTAAACTAACATCCACTGGTCCCAATCAAGGACTTATTGTACCACGGTCCTGTACAAAGCCAGAGCAAGCTACTTCCCTGACCTTGAGGAACTCACTTGGGATCTCAGTTCGTGTAAGCACTGCTGTGGAAGTCATATAGCACATGGCAGCACAACAGCACTGTTCACCTGCAAATCTAGCTCTAAGTTAAGACAAATGCAATGAAGTGGTGTGAAAACTGAGCACAGAGAGCACGGGAGGGTGGATGAGATGGGTGACATTGAGAAAGTAGTGTGTCTTTACTTTGGTGGGCTGCAAGCAGAAGGTGCAGGACTCGGGGATGGATCACTTGGTTTCTTGACCCCAGGGTTTACCTTAGGTTTCCGTTAGGCATCAGCAAAGGTCTCTGAGATGGCATCACCTGGCCTGTGCAATGCTGTTCCCTTACAACACGTGACGTGTATGTCAACACCAGAGCCCTGCCCTGAGAGCACAGACCACAGAATGTGGCAGCAGAGCTGACCCCTGCTTCTCTAGCTGCAGGTGGGTTCGCTTGCTGCCAAGGCAGGTTTGTACACAGGCTGACGGCAGCACAGGCTACAGAAATGGCCATACCACTGTCCCCTGATGGGTCGCTCCCACTGTACCTATTCCCTGCACTGCTGAGCCACTGGGTACAGAGTGCAAAGACAGTGCTCAGTTGATGTGACACCCATGGCAGGGCATTCAAAACAAGAATACGGCATTGACAAGGTATTGTGGTAAGTGCCACGGTGACCTAAAGAATTTAACTGAGAACATGCTGTGTAGGACCTCTGCCTACTTGGCCCAGCTAGTGAAAACCAGCTTTATTCCACTCCCAATTGAATTCTTTTGTCCCTAGTGTGATGTTAACTCTGCATATATCTAGGCTGAGCATTCCTCCACCACTAGGCAAGAGCTGGTTCTGAAGCCATCCTTTCAGCCTGAGGTTACCTGAATGAAGATGTACAACACGTTCACAGGCTCTGAGAAGACTTCTTCAGTGTTGGACAGCAGTGGTGGAGCAGGTTACGTGGTGTGTGTGATTCAGTTGCTCAAACTCAGGTGTCTGGTAACATCTGAAATGTCCATGGGAACCAGAACATCTAGCATAGCAAGATACGACACAGAGCTTCTGGTAGACTTACACCCTAAAAGCAGCATCTGTTGGCCAAGCAGGACACCTCAGGGTATCTCAGGTGGCAGACATTTTTGCATTGACAATTTAAGAGACAGCACAGGATGGGACTCTGGCTGTAAATCTAGATGTTAATTGTTTAAGTGTTTACTTCTGTGCTGTGTCTCCAAGCTCTACAACTGTCAGCGGGAAATCTAACCAACAAGGTTTATCATAGTCAATGACAACCTAACCCAACACAGCTCAGGAAGCCTAAAAACTATTTGCCTCACTGCAGAGTAGACACATGATGGCTAGTTAGCTGAAATGGGAGTATACAGCAGTAACAGGGCTGTAGACACCTACACTAAGGCATCAGTCCCAAGCGGGATCCTTCTCACCTAGCCACAGCATTTTTGACAACTATGTTCTGCAAGCCAAAAAAGCAAAAAGCATCGTTGCCTACTTTTCACTTTTACGGCAGTGCATTGGTTTGGTGGTGGGTTGTAGCAGCTACAGCAGTGAGTTATTCACACAAAAACCACACTGCAAAGGTATCACCAAAGAAAAAAGGGCCTTTCCTTACTTAGTAGAAATGTTACCAAATGTTCCGCCTTTTCTTTTATGACAGCACAATGGCAGTCATGTTTATGTCTTATCTCTCCATGAAAGGATCCAAAGTCATAAAACCTCAAAAATTCAACTGAAGTTAGACAGCTGCTACGCTAAGACTCGCATCACCCTGGCCCAGGCTGACTGTATTCTCCCATACATCTATATCCATTTGCTATCTTCCTTCTGTTATGCCAAGATCATCCATCACTGGGGACAAGGGAATGCCTTTTATTTTGTGGCTGTTTGGGACTCAGGAACAGGTGCTACAACAGTACAAATCACCAGTACCGCAGTGCCTGTGATGATTTATTCTCACCTGCTAGCTTGCCTCTTCTGCAGGAGACTTTAAACTCTTGCATGCTTTTGGGGAAGAGGCACATACTTTTTTAACACTTGCACCTCCAACAACTAATGAAATCAATTCAGGATATAATCAATCTTTTAAGCTTTACTGCAGAGCATCAACATAATCAGCAGAAGCCAGGACCATGGGTTATTTTCTTTAGATTAGCAACAAGTGGTGTCAGGTGTTCTTGTCAATGAAATCCAGGAAAAGGGTGACCAGTATGTGAAGGGAGAGCTGAGCATGGAGCAAACTGGGGGCAGGTTTTCATGGGCTGAGCAGTTAGGCCAGGAAACAGCCTGAATCTAGTAGGAGAGACTAGACGTTCATTGCAGAAGCTTTCTGCTGGTATTTGTGAGCAATTACACCAAGTAATTGTACAAGAAGGAATCTCAGAAATCTGCTCCTGCTAAGGAGAGTACAGTAGCTATGGTTACCAAGCAAACAGAGAGGAGGCGAAGCTGAACAACCGCTCTGGGCACTGTACACCATTTTTAACACCAAAAGCCTAGTTTTAGCTTTCCAAAATACAACTATGTAAGCAGCCACCCACGTTCCCCATTACCATGTGTGTACACATGTGTGTGTGTATATATCTATCTATAGCAGGATGAGGGGATGACAAAGAGAACAAAGCCAGTAGTCAGCTTTTAGAACATCATACAACTATGAAATTCATCATGTACTCACAGGCAACAACCTTGGACGTTTGTTTAGACAGCCTAGGTTCCCTGGGACCTTCTCCAGGGAACTTTTGCTGCCACAAGGAGGAAATGGGTGTCTTCATTTGCCTTCGAGGATTTCTCACGAGGCACAAGCAGTTTCCTATAACGGAACTACGTCTATATTGCAGGCTTAGTGCATCCCTCCTAGAAAAGCTCCAATTAACCTCAAGGCTAGCGAGCACAGGTGCCACTGTAGTGCAGCAGCAGCAATGTGGAACTTGGCACGTGCCCACCCACACCTCCCCCCTGAGGAAATGGGTAAATACTGAAGCAATTAATCCACACTGAATTTCACATACAATGGCTTCACATAGTCACCGGGCTCATTAACTGGTGGCTTTGAAACAGGGTGAGGATAGTTCAGTGGACTCTAGCCCTGCCCATATAGTGGATTCCCCAGGCATGGGTGTGGACCTGGGTACACCTCCGTAGCTACCTTTCTGTCTTCAATGGCAATGTCTGAAAGCCATACCTGTGCTGCCCAGAAAGAGTCCTCTCCTAGGCGATCATTAGCACGGCCCGTTCACCCCCTTCCCACGCTGCTGTGTCACAGGGAGTCCCCAGACGCTTGCTGCAGCACAGCGCCTGACACACCAACAGACAAAGCACCCTGGACACTGGGGTTCCTGGGCTGTCCGGACAGTATGCCTGGCTGCGCCTTACTGCACCCTTGCAGCCTATAGTTTCTTTAGCATAACATGTAGATGTACACTCCAAGGCTGCAGTTCAAACCAGTCACCTAGGTTTCCCCTTCAGTCACGAGGAAGAAGCAGGCACCACCATCTCTCTCATCTCAGGCACCTAAACCCTTTCAAGGTGTTTATATCTCTAAGCTAGTTATCTGGGCTCCCTCTGATGACTAGCAAAGAGTTTTGTCTCTAAAATTAGGTGAAATTAATCCCATTCCTTACTAGATACAGTTTCCTGAAGGTGGAATAGGCTGCTATCAATTTGTCCCTATGAATCTTTTATCCAAAAAGACAACAGGACAGCAGTGGCTGTAACAGATAGAGCAAAGTTCCCTGCTTTGACACCAACTTCAAGATGAAACAGTGTCTAACGCCATGGAAACACGTGGAGCATCCAAGTTGTCCAGGCAGGGCTGGCAGGTATGACAAAAGACTTTTGTCAGACCTGTGTTCTCTTGGAGCAGAAGCTGGGAACCAGGAGGATGGCACGAGGGCTAGCACTGGCCACCTAACCATGTCTACCTGAGAGCTGGGTGTGTGATCTACCTGTAAAGCCAGGGCAGATACAGTCAAAAGACTCTGGAGTTTGATTCAGCTTGACTCACAACAGACACCATTGCAACCACGACACCCGCACAAGGTCGGCAGAGAGGACACAGGGATTAACAGAAACTCACAGCCTCTGGAGCAGCAGCTGGACCCAGGCAGGATAGCTAGTAAACAACTGGACACCTGTACTTGGGGTCTGAACTGAGCCCACAGATTCTTATTGCTTCATTTTACAAGAAATTAAGCTAAACCCTGTATCAGCTTTCATCCACCTATGTCCAAGAAATGGCAACAATTACTCTTCTATTTTTTTTCCTCTCTACAGTATTTCTAGACATTAGAGGTGAGCTTCAGTGTTGTTACATCTACACAGGTCTGGCCACTGTGACACGGGAGCCATCAGAACCCAGTGCCTTTTCGGAGCAGAAGCAAGAAGCCGGACAGGCCTAGGGCAGCAGTTGCCTCTGCTGGATAAGCAAGCCACATTTATAGCATGGGCAAGATGCACATAGTTTTAATATTCATTTTAAAAACATAAGGCTTAAATTGCTTCCATTTTGCAAATGAATATAAACCAATATACATTTAGTTTTAGGGCAGTAGGCTTTCACAGGACGCTTCAGGTTTAGCTTCTTTCAGCACGACCACAGGAACTCAGTTGCAATACAAACAAAATTATAGGAATTCAAACCCAATTTATTTCCAACAGTGAAAAGAATAAGGCTTTCTTTATTCAAACCAGTATGCCAACCTCTTGCACTCATACAGAAAGGAAATTTTTTTCTATGCTGTAAGTAATATTAAATAAAACTGAAGATTTAAGAAAAGAATTCAGGGAGAGAAACACTACAGACACTGGTAAGGAGTTTCATCTTAAGCAACAGAGCCCAAGAAAAATGAATCACAGAAACTGTCTCATCTTGAGAAATTTATGCATCCTATAACCCCCAAAGGGAACAATCACATCTGATAAAAATCTTTTGACCAAAATTAGAAAGTAACAATAAAGCTGACAGAACTGCCTGAAATACATATTTTATCAGAGAGTTATTAGAAAGTCAGCATAAAGTGCCTCTTAATCATACTCATCATGTATCTACTGGCAGTAAATCCAAGCAACCCTAGTTTTATATACCTCTGTAGACTTTATTTTACTGCTTACTTGCTTAGTAAATTTAAGCTAGGTTTATTGGCAACATGTCTAGGAAGTCACCTGGAAAAGGTAACTTTCTATCACTCATTATGAGCCTGCTTTAAAACATCCAGTACTTGGAGCCAAAGGCATGAGTTTGCAAAGCTCAAATTATTGGTCAAACCATTGAAAAGATTAATCTTCAGAGTATTTTTAGTCCTGGTGCAGTTATCTCAGTAACTCTGCCTTGAAGTGCGCTCAGAAGTTTTAACCAGTGGTAGTCAAGGTCTTAGAGAGGAAGCAGTGATAAACCTCCAGTCCCCATAACTACCACTCTCCATTTCAGAGTATCTACGAATCTGAGCTAATCAAAGATCTGTTTATACTGCCAGTTAATGACTTAGCAACACTGGGTGGAAAAGTGGTGGTCAACAAATCAAATAGAGATGTATCACTGAGCTAAAAGCTAAACTCTCTCAAATTCTAGTAATGATGTCTTTCTACATTACCTTTCCAGGAGAGAGTGCTCAGTCAAAGCTTCCAGCAGGGTACCATTTGGTATACAAACTGTAAATAAGATACTTGGCAAATATGTTTAGTATATTAAACTTTCCAGTTACTAGCAATTCAAACAAATGCTTTAGAAGTTAAGAATCTCTACAGACCATGATCTGGATCTTCCAGTTCCCCCAGGAAAAGACAGATAAACCTGGACTTCTTCCCAGTCCCACTTCCTAAAGAATGTATAGCGTTAATATTGCCAGAGCAGGATGGGAGGGAACATGCGACACTTTCCATCAGACACTGTGAAGTCCCACGTCAAATGTCACACGAGTTTCCAACCTATTTCACAGTGTTTTAACAAACAAAAGGATAAATTAATTCAGTGTTTAAAAATTAAACATTCAAGTCCAGTAACACACAGTAAATTATTTTTAAAAGACAGTTATTATTTGAAACGTTCAAAACTCTGAAAGAGACTAATTAATAATATTGGATTACTGGTCTTCGTAAAATGGACATTATTGTCTCCAAAAGCCTAAATGATTGTGAAATCTCAGATGCATTATGCTGTCTGCTTTCAACTATATTTAACACTGCTTTATTATTTAAAAGTACAACTTTGAAAGTAAGATGACAAGAACTAAATTTGTTTTGTCTAAAGGGAGAAGAATTAAAGGAAACAGTCAGATAACTATATAAATATTCACAGAAAAAATAATGAAAGGAAAGGAAATATTTCCACTAGGGATTGCTGGAATAGTGTAAAGGGCTAAAGTTGAAAAAAAAAATCAGTCTAAGCTCTGTATCACAAAAAAAAAAAAGTGGTTTTGAAGACCCCAAGGTTGGCTGGACAGAAAGGAAACTGTGACTGCTTTTCAAGTGAATCAATTGATCCCCTTCTATTCCTCCTTCCTAGGCAACTAGAGGGGTTTTACAGCCCTTTCAGGCCTGATTTGTCGGGTTTTGTCCTCTGATTCTCAAAGTGAAAGGAGAAGAGAAATGGTTGGCACTTGAATCTTTTCATGAGTCACTAAAATTATGTGAATTGGTGAAAAATGACAGGATTATTAACTTTCAGGAGCTTCTCTGCTCCAGTTTTACCCAATTCATGGATACTATTAACCAATGGAGAAGATTGTAGCTTCTAGATTATCTGCAGGAAGGTGTACAGACACGAGGAAGATAATGTGGCACCCACAGCAGTATCTACCTTGGGCAGTGCAGGACCCTGTGAACCTACGGGAGAGAAGGTATACAGTATCCTGCACGTGAGAGATGTCAGGGTACCTCTGTAGAGCAGGTTTTGAGAAAAAACACTTGACATGACTGTCAGCTCGGTCCTTAGATGGTGGGGGGTATTCAAGATGGGATGATATCCTAAAGAAGCTTTAGAAACATCTGCAGTTAGTCCTCAGGGCATTTGTTTTCATTGTGGAAGATTACCAGGGTTGTATCTGAATATATGGCTAAAATTAATATTTGGGTCGTTCTCTTATAAAAACAACAAAATCTGGTGTTCTGTTATTAACCCAAGAAAAAACGATGTCATACTCTCTCCAAAAATTCATGTATTTGTTTTTACTGAATACTGTATTACTAGAAGGTCCATGGAAAAAACAGAAAGTACTGTATATATAATTGATGTTTTTCTCTCTTTTCTGAGAGTCTCCTGATCTCAGGTTATAAGGTTTAAATAAGGAAAAGAGAAGGGAAGGGAGGGGAAGGAAGAGAAAGGAAAGGGAAGGGGAAGGGGAAG
>WKFP01015197.1:1216785-1231705 GCA_011057875.1 Pterocles orientalis | reverse complement strand
GGGGAAGGTTAAGTAAGGATCAGGAATGTGAGAGGGTTCGAAATGCTGTATTCCCTTAGGAAAACAGTGTGCTCCATGAATTAGTGTTCTGCTCAAGAACAAGAATGGAGAATCACTGAAAGTGAAATTTAAACGTCTGCATGGGTTGCTTACCTGAGGACTCCCAGGTAACTGATCCAAAACAGGTTTTAGACAGAAAGCACAGAACAGGAAATATCGTAAATACGTCCTCTTCACCTCTCCAGATCTAAACAGATCTAACTTCAAAACTAGCTCACTTTTTATACATTTTGGCGTATTTGCATTGTTCCTTGATCAGTGTTAACAAGCAATGCTTGCACATGTTTTTTTCATCCATTTCTCCAAAACTACACCACTTTTAACCCATCAATCCACTAACGAGCACCTGCAAACTGCAAATCCCACGTCCCTTCATATGTGTGACACTTGTTGTGAGCCTGCAGACCCCCACCACAGGAAGAAGGTAGAGAATGGAAATGCAGAAGACAGGGTTTCAGCATCAGCCACCAGGTACAGTCCCTTTTTTTCTCGCTGACTTGCTAAATGACCTTCCTCAAATCCTTCTTGTGTGCTTCAATTTCCTCTTCTGCTTGGGAATGATGACATTTATTTCCCTTTAAAACTGTCCGATCTAGGGATCTGTTCAATGTTGTGGTTAGAAAAGCAGCAGTAGGGAGGATCCACCTTCAAGAGAGGGGACTGGTCAACCCAATAGTATCCCTTTTTGCAAAAGGACATGGAGAATCTGTTGCCAGTCCAGCTTTTGAGTAGCAACACTCACTGTGACGATCTGAGGTTGAATTCCAGGAAGGTTCC
Organism: Pterocles orientalis; assembly: GCA_011057875.1. Classification (NCBI taxonomy): domain Eukaryota; kingdom Metazoa; phylum Chordata; class Aves; order Pterocliformes; family Pteroclidae; genus Pterocles; species Pterocles orientalis. Next base: position 1,230,868 of record WKFP01015197.1, on the reverse strand, counting down.
TTCTGTCTGGCACTTAGGGACACGACTCGCTGTTTTGATTCTCTCTTTGTTAAACACCTCCCACCTTGGGGTATGTTTTGGCATCGATGGGTTTAGGGACCTAGTGGGTTTGTTCTGTTTGGCAGATAACAGTGCAATATTTTCTGTTGATACAGTCCAGGGACACATTCTGTTTATCGCTATTATGGGGGTGTTTATGTCCTCTGTAGATCATGTTTCGGGGGGAGTTCTTTTTGCTGGAAGCAGCCACTAATTAGCGTGTAGTTAAGAAACAGCCTGTGGCAAACACACACACACACAATTTTCTAATGGAGAAAATATTATTGTTTTGCTGTTTTTTTCTGTAAATCGGGAAGAGTGAAAAAGAGAAGCTGTATTGCATTGGGTTTAGTCTCCCAGCTGAAGGAGCGAGGCTGATGAGAACAGGCGAGTGTGGGCATGATCCCGTCCGTCCCTTTGCCAGCAGGTTGACCAGTCCTCCTCACCGCTGACTGTTGAATTTCTGCGTTGCCCATTTGAAGTGTGCGGCAGGAGGGAACACCCGAGGGGTCACAGAGGCGGGGAAGTTTCACAGGTTTAGGTGGCTGTGTGCGTGAGAGAGCCCTGGCAGTGCCCCCCCAGGCTGGACCACCGCTGAAACCAGAGTCCCCCTACAGCTCATCTCACCATGCCGGAGGGAGCCTGGCTGCCGCGGGCACGTCTGCTGCCTTCTGGAACAACTCCTTTTCCTCAGGTCAAAGAGACTGAACCAACCACTTCTCCCAGGACCCTGCTCATTAGATGGTAAAGGAAGCACAGCAGGGGCATTGATGGACCCACAAATATTAACGGTCACTGAGTAACTACATTTTTCTTTCTGTGGCTTGGAAACATTTGGAAGTCTGCGTCTGTCAGGGTCCTGGGGGTGCCGAGAGCCCTCAGTGGCTGGGTCTCACCTCCCCTGGGACCCCCACCCACCCTCACCATCCCCTGCCCAGGGGCCGTGTCTGAGCTCAGCCAGGACCCTCAGTCCCTGCCTGAGCCATGCTGTAGGTGTGCCCGTCCCTGCCCCTGTCCCCTGGATGGGCCTTGTCTGTGCTCAGCCAGGACCCTCAGTCCCTGCCTGAGCCTGCTGTAGGTGTGCCCGTCCCTGCCCCTGTCCCCAGCTGAACAACCCAGCAGAACTGCGCTGGTGCATTCCCTATACGCACAATGGCTCCAGAAATGATAAGACCATCCTTCACCTGAAGTGGCCGGTGTTTTCCAGTTCCAAAAACACTTCTAAGGGCACACAACACCCAGGTTAGGAGTGGTAACAGCATCTGACTTTATTTTTCTGAGCCTGTTTCAGAGCCCATGCTCACAGGCATGAACACAATGATGTGCCTGTGTCAGCAGGAGCAGGCTCACGCCTTCTTCAGTTCAGCCGGAGAAAACTGAACCCCTTGCACAGGGCTGTGACAAGGGGCTGTGCTCAATGCCACAGAGGAAAAGATGCAACCCCAACAGGCCATCTTTCAGGCAGGAGTCTGGAAAGCTTCCTCCCCACAGACACGGGGGTACGAGGGCCACCTTCGTGAGCACGAGCAACGAGGCACCTTGCCAACGTGGCCCCAAGGAGCCGTGGCGAGGGGCTGTGCTCAAGTGCCACGGAGGGGAAGATGCAGTCACAGGCCTGCCTCGGGGCCGGACTCTGGAAAGCTTCCACGCTCCAGATACGGGGCACGAGGGCCACCATCATGGAGCAAGATTCCTCTTCCCAGTACGGGGCATGAGGGCCACCTTCGTGGAGCACGAGCAGCAGGCACCTGGCCAGAGTGGCCCAAAGAAGCCGTGGCAAGGGGCCGTGCTCAGTGCTGCAGAGGAAGGCAAAAAACCCCCGGAGACACTTGCTAGTCCACCATGGGGGAAAAAAGGCCTTCCTCCCCCCAGCTGCAGGGCACGAGAGGCCATCTTCGTGGGGCATGAGCAGCAGGCAGTGACCGAGCCCAAATGGACCAGAGGAGCCCCGAGAAGTGGTCGTGTTCAATGCTGCAGAGGAAGGCAAAAAAACCCCAGGGACCAGCGCCAATCTGCCCCCGGGGGAAAATTCCTTCCTGACCCCAGCGCTGCTGGCAATCGGCTATTCCCTGAGCATGTGAGCAAGACCTGCTTCGTCGTCCCACCGGCTGGTCACGCCTCCCAGGAGATGCAGGTGCTCCAGAGCACTGGGACCCTTTGCAGCATCTCCGCATCCCACTTCTTACCACTGCTGCCCCTGGCTGTGCAGGGGACGAGGACGGCGAGTTCTGCAGGGCTCCTCAAGAAGGCGTCGTTCCCTGGGTCTGGCCACTGCTGTCCAGCTGAAAAAGCCGAATAGCCTCAGGCACCTTCAGGGGTTGGTGGTTCTTCCCATCTCCAGCAGCCTCGTCCAGCCTCCAGTTTTCCTCCTTCAGCCCCCTCCAAGTAATTCCCACAGCTCCCCAAGGACTTCCTCTGGGATGTCCTCAGGCTACCCCCAGGCCAACTCTGGCTGTGGGACATGGCAGCGGCTCCCTTTTATAGTGCCCCGGGGCATTGTGACTGCGGCGTTGCCGGGTGGTGGCATTGTGACATGGAGAAGATGCAGTCACAGGCCTGCCTCCAGTTGGAAATGCTCATTTATTTATTGGTTCTACAGTTACTTTAACATAGCACAAGGTTAATCTTCTGCCTTTCTAACCACCCTGTCACTTACAAGTGTCTCAGGCTCACAGATTTTTAGCAGAGCTGGCTGCTTCCATACACAGGTGCAAAGGCTTAAAGTGCAGCACTCACCTGAACACTTTGGTTGTTTATCCTGAGCAAGAGGTTAGAGCTCCTGAAAGAGCAATTAAAAAAAAAAAGAAAAAAGAAAGTCAAACTAACACCTTTGCACAATCACAAGTTACAGCTGAAAAATACAAGCAGAAGTTACAGTTTAAAAAAAAATAACTCGTACTTGCGCTGCAAGATGCAGTGAAACTGGGGTGCTAAGCCCATGCTTTCCCACGGGTTGCAACAAAAGGTGTATGTCAGCAGACATCAGACACACACAGAATTGCAGGTTTTTTTCCTGTTCATGTCATAAAGATGATTAAACCTTGAATAACATAATACCTGCCCAGGGAAACCCCCTCTGCTGCAGGCAGAAATGCTGCCACATTGCTCAACTCGGTCAAATGCAGACAGAGAGCCCGGGCAGGTGAATGAAATGCTGCAGTGACAGACAAGCCACTACACTGGGCTTTCTTGTGACGCAGATTAAGAAACCTTGCCTGTTCCTGATCTTCTCTTGTAAGAACTGTAGAAAGTGAAGTCATCCACAGCTCCCCAGCATACTGACTTTATTGCCCAATTATACATTGAAACTTCAAATATTGAGTTATATTTGAAAATGCAAAATAAATTATCCCCCAAAGCTCCAAGGTTTAGAGTTGTCCACAACCTTTCTTCAAATAAAAGACTTCCCTTTCCTGCACAAAAGGAGTGTTTTGGAGTCTTGTATCAACCTTATAAACCATCTCAGCTCACATAAAGTTATCACCTTTTCCTTTGCTGTCTTCCCTCACAGATTTCCTCTAGAATACTGTGGGACAAAGAAGGTACTCATGAGGCGACAGAAATAAACTGATAAGAGCTAACAAGATGCAAACATAGCTGGCCTCTGCCAGTGGTGTAGCTTCGGAGCTGGAGCTCTGTCTGAAAATGGAAACCAGAGCTCTGTGCTTCTACTAGGTTTGAAGGTCTTACCTCTCCCCGTCCCCAGAAACAGCGGACACGACAGGCAAACAGAAATGCTGCTTCTGAAACTCGCAGACTGATCAGCAGCAAGACTGAGGTACCCAGACGCTAGCACATTAAGGGGAATTTTACAAAAGCAGAAAAATCACTTTTCCTGTCCTGAACCGGAACATGTCAGTCAGAAAACAGGAGTTTTGGAGCTAAGCTATGTCCTCGGTCATTAAGACCCGACCGTTATTACCAGACCACTACCTCAAATCACTCCCAGTTCCTCCTGAAGGCAGTGTAAGAGTCACCCCACATACCGGTGCCAGAGGCTGTGTCCCTCGGCAGAGAGAGGCCACGTGGCTGCGTGATGGCCTCGCACCGGCCCCCCTCCAGCCCACCAGCCCTGCGGAAGACCGAGAAAAACATTTCACTTCTTCTGCGCCTCTGGGCAGGGATGTCAGGTTGGTTTTTCAGCTGGACAAAGTGCTGAGGGAGAAGAGCAAATTCGTGTCGTACCAAGCCAGTGGCAGCACTGAAGGCTGTTTTATCATTATTTTTTAATGTTTTGGAGGCAGCCAGGGCAGCCCCCCACCTCTGTCAACCCCGCAGCCTCCAGAGACAGAAACCCCAGGCGTAAATCCACATTGCCAAAGTTTCTTTCTACTCTGCTGTCACAGCCCAGGCACCACAGGGACCAGCAAGAGTAGGGACAGCTCCCATTTCGTACCACAGCGCTCAAGGAACCTCCAGAACGCTGCTCTGGAGAAGGACCACGTTCAAAGGAGGCCTTCTGAAACCACTTCTTGATAGAAGCCAAGTTCATAGAGTAGCTTGATTTGATGCAGGTAGTTTGGGTAACACGTATTTGAATCCCTGGCTGCTTTCCATGTTGCTTTTTGTTCAGGATGGCCCAGAAGACAGTTTTGTGATGAATTAACTCTCCCTCTCAGGATCAGGCTGTCCTCCCCGCTGTTCCCAGCATCTTCCTTTGATGGTGCAGGGGCTTTGGCTACAGGTGACCAGGGCAAAAGCCTTCTCCTTCCAGAGGAACGCGACACCACAGAGCAGGCTCTTTGCAGATGACCTTGCCCCCCCCAGGCTGAGCAGTAGCCACAGCTGGCTGTCACTGGGCTGGTGTGGGAGGACCAGTCCTTCCTCCACCAAGGGAAAAGTCCATGCAATAGGACTTAGAATAGTACAGATGGTCTTTTCCAGACAATTAGAAGTTCTGTTTCTGCCAGCTGGACACAAGCCTGTTTCAAGCTAAAGGTCTATCAAGTTCTGTCTTCAATAAAAGGTTCACTGTGCTCTCCTGGTACAGGACTACTAGTTTCTCTTTCATGAGCCTGCAAAGGCAGAGCAGTCTCACATTTTGCTGCCTTTTGATTACATAAATACACATTGTCCACTTTTTTTATTTTATGCCCTCTTGTGCAGGATTTAACGGCATTGCTTCTGTGAAATCAGCTGCTGAGGCTCTACACTAAGTAGCAAACCTGGGTAAGGACAGAGCTTGCTCTTCTCTTTGCTTCCTCTGCACTTAAGCTGTCCTCAGGTTGTTTCTGCTGAGCCTTCCTGCAGCCTTGTTTCCAGGTCTCTCTCTCTGCTGGCAATCCTACTGACTTTAGCCCCTCTCGAACTTTCCAGAGCAGCTACCTTCTTCTCAGCCCGATTTCTCTCAGTCCCTTAGCTAAAAAATGCAAGATGTGGGAGACATATCAGCTGAGAGTTCATACTCAATTCCCCTCAGTGGGATCAGGCAAGCTTGACAAGGCAGAGAGGTGAGCACGCGGGATGCGGAACAGGAGCTGCTGGTGAAAGGCAAGGCACAGCCTCAGGGTGGTGTAGCCCTGTCTGCCGAACATTGATCTCCACAGGATTGTCACCATCAGCAGGGATTAAGTTGGACATTTTGGCTCTTGGAAAAATTCTAAACTTTCTTCTCTGTGTATGATCAGCTCTTGATTGACTCTTTTTCCTCCACCTCCCTTCCCCACATGAAAACTGTATCCCAAACATAACTGGGTGCTTCTATACTTAAAAAAAGGAGAGATTAAGATGGCTTAATTGGGAAAATATACTCGCAAGCAGGCTGCATGTCAAGGTCTTTGGAGTATAAAACTGTCTTTTCCATGAAAAAATGGTGGAGCAAAGCTTGCCAAAATAAGAGAACACAAAGTCGGGACACACACACAGGCTGGGGCACTGGTTGGGTTTTGTAGAAGTTGTCAAGATTCCAACATTTGCTTTAATTTTTCAATTGGGTAGAAGAAAGACGTGCATTTCAGTCTCCTGCATCCCTCTTGAGTTCCAGTGTCCGTGCTGCAGGTTTGCACAAATCATAGTCTAGACCCAAGCACCTTTCTCAAAAGTTAATTCGAAGTGAAGAAGTTTCCATTAAAAAGTTCTGTTTTCAATAAATTGCCAAGAACTTGTCTATGCCTAAAACCCCTCTGTTGTAATTAAAGCAGAGTTCATTTCAAACGCAATGGATGATTCAAAAACCAAATTATTTTAGAAGCTCGTGTTCTAGCCACAGAAGCAAGGAAAGAGCTGTTCCAGAACAAGCCTGTATATAGGTAAGTCTAAGGAGCCAGGGAACAAAGAAGCCGATGTTTCTGCTTGAAAAAAGTGAAGCTCTCTCCTCCTGCCCATATCTTTTGGTGTGTTGGTTCAAATTCTCTTCCAAGGAGCAGACATTACAGAACACCTTAGCCCGCCGAGCCACACAAACTAGGCTTACTGGTGACAGCCACACGCATTTATCTTTCTTTTGAGTTAACCTAAAGGGAAACAAAGCTGGACAGGCCTGTGAAGTTTCTTTAAAATTCAGCAGGGCAGTTGGAGGTGAAGGCTCCAACAACACAAAGGTCCAGCCTCCTGCCCCTGCCAGGGTCTCACTGCGTACGAGCCTCGGGGCACACAGTCCGTGACTCACCCTCGCACATCCCCACCGACCTAGAGAACGGTACTAAACCAGCAACATTAAAAAGCCTCTGAAGGCCTCACCAGAAATCTTTGCACAGCATAGGAATCTTGACTGAAAGGACTGAAGCAAAATCGTCCCTTCCACCTCTTCATTAGACATAAATACAGATTAGAGAAGGGAATAAAACCAGCCCAATGCTGCCTTAGATAGGTCCAGCAGCATCAAAGAGATCAAAAGAACAACATGACCTACTAAAAAACCCCCCAAGCCCAAACCACCCACAGCATTCAAGAAATCCTGTGAACTTACATGCATCTAAAATTCAAACATATTTTTCAGACTGCTCAAACTGGGAGATGCTAACAGCATCAACTACCTTTCCTCTTACTTCAGATTAAAATGTGAAACAGAAATTGCATTTCTGTCAAAATACTCAAAATAAGTCTTGCTTTTAAAAATTAAGTGACAGACCACAATCTGAACCAGGAACTCCTATATTCCTTTACAGGTAACTACCTTACTTGCAATAAACAATGCTTCTGGCATATGTTCAGACATCATTCCAGCCTGCAGAAATACTCAAGAAAATCAGACACAGGTACAAATATTTTCAAGCCCTAACCAACATTCTTTTTCATTTCCTACCTCCACATTTCCACAGATTTGTTCTATTGTACATATAAAAATCTTACATTTGCTCCTGAAAGACCTTAAATCAATTCAGTTCAAGTCTTTGAGCTGGACGTCTTTTTCTGCCAAGAATCTGGAGTTTCTTTTCTGCCTGCCAATAATTATTCCGTTCCTGCAAAGAAGTAAATCCTTGCTGTTCTCCATTTAGATTTGTCTATAAAAATTCCATGGGGATTTCAGGAGAAAACTTTCCATTCCGTTTGTCTCTGGAGTTTCCTGAGCTAACATCAACTTCAGTTTGTCTTTAATATTCTTAATTTTTGATCCTTTTCCTCCATCACTCAGAAGAGCTCAGCAGTTCAAAGAAAAATCTTACCCGATATTTTCCATCCAACTTCTTTTGTCCTCGGAGTTTCAGTCCTTCTCCCTTCCTATCCTAACCAAGCCATACTACATGGTCAGCTCTAACCAAATCTCTGAGCTAAAGAGCAGCAAAGCCCCACTGAAGAGCATTTGGAGTAACACACACAAATTTCTGCAGGAAAAAAAAAAACGTTAAGTATAGTTGAAAACACACTGTCAGAATAAAGTTTGCTACTGGAAGTATCAGAAAACAGAGCTTGTCTCTCAAGGTGTAGTATTACCAAGCACCTCTCAGTTTGGATACTTGCTGAGACTTTCGGAGCATGCAAACACAGTAAGACTGATCAAAAAAGGCAGCTGATACTTTCAACAGAGTGATGGGTACCCTCAGGGAAGCCTTTTCCTGGGCACTGCAATAGTCAGCAGAAGGGGCAGGGTCTCCAGAAGTCAACATGACAGACTTCTAGCAATGAACACGAGTGGCTATGGGACTTTTCATGAGTGTCAGGACTTGTCAGTGAAGAGCAGACAAGTCACTTCTGTTTTTGCAAACCTATTGCTATGACGCACACCTTCTCTGAGGGGCAGAGACAACTGGTTTTGTCACTTACAATTTCAAAGGCTGTATGCTACATGAAGTTACCCCAAGGCAATAAAATATGATCTAGTTCAATTTAGATTTGATCTGCTCTTCCACGCAGGCAGCACAAAGCATACTGTAGCATCTCATCAATTGCACAGTCAAACTACAAGATCTTAATTAGCAGTGCCATTAATATCAATGCTTTGATTATGGTCACCATGCGTCTTCATCTGTACTTTGTGAACTAAGCATAACCTAGTGGCAGCATCCTTGCCAAAACGATCTGCAAGCTAGTCAAGTTCATAAAGTTCTCCAGGCTGAACAACCCCAACACTCTCAGCCTGTCCTCATAAGGGATGTGCTCCAGCCCTCTGATTAATTTCGTGCCTCTCCTCTGGACTCTCTCCAACAGGTCCAGGTCTTTTTTATGTTGGGGGCCCCACATCTGAACACAGTACTCCAGGTGGGGTCTCACGAGAGCAGAGCAGAGGGGGAGAATCACCTCCCTTGACCTGCTGCTAATGCTTCTCTTGATGCAGCCCAGGACACGGTTGGTTTCTGGGCTGCAAGCACACACTGCCGGCTCACGTTGAGCTTCTCATCCACCAATACCCCCAAGTCCTTCTCCTCAGAGCTGCTCTCTATCCATTCTCTGCCCAGCCTGTATTTGTGCTTGGGATTGCCTCGACCCACGTGCAAGACCTTGCACTTGGTCTTGTTAAATTTCATGAGGTTGGCATGGTCCCACCTCTCCAGCCTGTCCAGGTCCCTCTGGATGGCATCCCTTCCCTCCAGCGTGTCCACCACACCACACAGCTTGGTGTCATCAGCAAACTTGCTAAGGGTGCACTCCATCCCACTGTCCATGTCTCCAACAAAGATGTTAAACAACACTGGTCCCAGTACTGACCCCTGTGGAACACCACTTGTCACATTATATAAAGTCATTGCTACAAAAGCATATTTCCATTTAATTCAAGCTAACATCCTTAAAATCAAAGGTTAAAAATAAGGAAACAAAAACATAGCTGTACATAAGTAAGTCCTAGTTGGAGCCCAGAACTGACAAGAACCAAAAGTTTCCCACAAGAATAAAAGAAGCTTCAGCTTTTGCACTGTTTAATTAAATGTCCTTTTTAAGAGAATCAGTTTACAAAAAAAGGGTTTTTAAAAAAAACAAACCTCATTTTTAAGAAAATCTGAATCAAACAAATATGTGTGTGCTCAGATTTTAAGTTAATGTATTTTTAACCTTTAAAAGTCTTCGTTTGCATATGAATACATATTTGCATGGCAGATGTTCTGCACCTGTTTGCACTTTGCAGAAGGACAGTTGCTTCTACAGGTTTTTATCTCAATCATAGCACAGAGAAAATTCAAATCTAGATTCCCCCCTCTCATTTCAGGGGCAGTTATGAGTGAAATGTACATAATGTGTTATTCTTCCCTTCTTACATTCAAAGCAAACTCTGTTTTTTTCTTCTTCAATTTAGATATAGGTCTTCAAAGTAGAATATCTTATCATAGACCTTTAAATTCTCTTGCAGTGAATTAGAATCAGTGACAGTGAGATTTACTCCATAAAAATGAACTCGACTTTTGTATAAGCAGAGGACAGTCGCTGCTCTCTTTCACTGTATCATCAAGGCAATGTTTACACTTAAAATCAAGATTATATTCTTTTTCCGCCTTTGCATGACAAGTCAGTCAAGCTCTCTTCCCCCTTCACCTCTCCTCTCCCTCACTAGCAGCTCTTTGAAACTTTTAATACAATGCTTTTCTAATATTTCACTTGTAAACCTCAAGGTCAGGCTGTCATCTCCAAACAAGCAACAGTTCTGCCCAAGGACTCCCACATATTCTTTCTTCCCACAGTCACTCCCTGGATCTCAGGCAGTTACCTAGAGGGACTATGGAATCAAAAAATGTAGCTTTAAAAAAAAAAAAAAAAAAATCTGCTTCACCTCTGTGTTACGAGTTTAGAGGGAGAAAATTACAATACCTAAAGTTTAGTGATTAGGAAACATGATAATACGAACCATCTTCCTCTTCCTCATAAAAAAACCCCAAACCAAACCCATAATCAACGCAGCGTGTTGAGCTTAACATGCAAGAATGATATTGTCTCGGGTGGTGCCAAGAATCACTTGGAACGAGTCACTTTTGCATCTTGGCAGAACCACCCTTCAAGAAAAGAAAAAAAGCCCATGACTACAATCAGCAATTTCCCACAGATGACTTGCTGTGGTAGCTATCCAGATTACCTCTCCATGGACCCAATCCAAAACTCATTACTGGCAACAGGCTTTTGAAACAGCCCGGTGTGTTTTTTCACAGTGGAAATGCTCTATATCTAATTGATAGACTGGAAAAAACCTTACAAAGTCTGAGATTAACAAGAGAAAATAATATAACGTTTTGCCTTTGGCTTGGCAAGTGATACCTGGGGGGAGAAAAGCTCTGTGATCTAGAAATAATGCAATTTATGCAGTGCTCAGTGTGGTTCAAGTACATCAGAGGATACTTTCACAATTGAAGGTCTGGAGGTAGCAAAATTATTTTTTGCTCCCTATTACCAATGTAATTTTGTTATTAGACTTAAATCTTTCAAAGGGAAACACGAATGGCATTAAAAGAAAAAAATTAATTAAACCAATTTTATCTGAATTTAATTTAGCACCATGCTTGTGACTGCATTCAAACAGAATTATACAGAAGAATTTAATATCAAATAAAATACAAAAAGATACAAAATCCTGTAATTTTGCCATTTTATTGTTTTATGATTTCATAATCTATTTAGAATAAATTCTGTTCTAGTTCTTCAGAAATGTGGCCATCTTTGAAGGCCTTGGCAATTTCAGTAGCATTTCAGGCCACACCACAGTGGCAGAGTAAACAATTACTCAGCTGATCCACACAAAAGCTGTTTTGCTTATTTAGTTTTCAGCAGGGTCAAGCCACTGAATTAGCTTGCAGCTGGAACAAACATTTCTGTCAGCACAAGTACAAGGGCAGGCAAGCACGGCCAAGGAAGAATGTACAAGAAAGACTCCAGCAGTTCCAACTTGCACTGAGGAAACAGAAAAGGGAATTTCACTATTAAACGCACAAATAAGTAATGCTAAATATAGAGAAGTTTTTCCAATTGACGCAAAAGAATGATTCCAAACCTAAAGCAAATCCTAAATATAAATTATATAAAAAAGCAAACCTCACAGATTCAGTATGTTACCTCCTTTCAGGAGGTTGTCTTTCCTCAACAACACAGCCTACAATCAGTACTGTCACGTAGCGGAGGATTCGGAGATAGCTCTCCTCCAAGGGAACCCTGTGCATTAGGAAATGCTACCCTCTATTGTCTGACTAGTCTGAACAGATAATGTTTCCTTAAAATGATCATTTTAGGAGGCTAACTCTGCTTTTCTTAGTAATTACTACAAAATCATAAGTTAAAACCCCACAAACCTGAAGCCCTGGTGTTCTTTACATCCAGACCTCAGCCTTCTTTTCACTCATCAACTTACTCCTTGGCTGCAGCACTCTAACCAGCCCTGGGACTCTGGCTTCTCCTCCAATTCCTTTTTCCAAAAGGAAGGCAAGCCAGAGCCTGAAGAAGAATTATTGCCTCAAATAACATACATTTTTTAAGCTCTGCCTAACACTTTGAATTCTTTTTTGGCCACTTCTTAGAAGTACTGCTTCAAATCCTTACACAATTTTTAACCATTCTCCTGTTGTCTTCCTACTCCCATCACTTTCCAAACCCTAATATTTAAACTCTTAGAATAGCCCTTATTTCAAAGATTTTATGCTTTTGCTAAAAAGCTGAAGCAGCAGGATCTGAAGACATAAGAATGCTATTGCAAAAGGATCTAGAAGGTGATCTTTGAATTCAACTGCATTATGAAAAATTTCTTGGAGATCACAAAGGGTGTCCTCTCCCATATATAAGAAAAAAAAAGAAAAATAGAGTGGAACAAATCTGAACAAAGTCACTGCTTAGTAAGAGCTGCAAAACTACACTTCATGAGAATTTAGACCATACCAGTAAGATATTAGATTCAAAAGGAAAATTACTTTTTTTTCAGCTTATTCTACATTTAAAATGAGAAGCTTCACTTGGCTAACAGCAAATAGAACAAAAGAAACACAAGCAGGAAGAGGAAAATGGCCAGGACAAAGTACAAAGAATAATTCAGTTTGGGGGGCAAGTGGCACGGAACAGCAAGTGGAAAACATAAGGCAAACACCTTTGTATCTTTAATGCAGTTAATTTAGAGATAATCAGTGTTGACACCTCTGAATTTCTTCAAAAAGAAACTAAATTTGAAGTCCCCTAGCAACTTTTTCCCTTCTAACCTCTGTTTCTAGCCCTTCTGGGTAAGAAATGAGAATTGGGTGAATCTTAGAAAACATGAACCAAACATTTAAGGATGATTTAGATTAAATACACTACTGATGTGTCAACCTGAGGGTGTCTACACTGTAACCTGTATGTACCACCACCTATAAGCAGTATGACAGGTCTGTTAACCACTGTTTAAGGATCAAAGTATTGTAATGCATTATTGCTACTATTTAAGTTTCCCTCAAGCCAGCAGTGCAGCTAAAAGCATACTGGAAGGCCCTTCTGACCTCAGTCAGAACACGAGACGCTGATGACATGATATAATGCTATTATTTGCTTACTGACACTATAATATAAAATCTCAAATATAGGTTTTCAGAAATACAACCAACACAGAGCTCACAATATTCCATCCTTGTCTTCCAGACGATTCCCAAGGCAGGGAGAGTAAACAGCCTTCTCCCAGCTTTCTTAGTTTCCACAGCTGAGAGTGTAGGATGTTTACAGTACCTGTCACTCAGAGCTCTCAAAAACAAACCAACTGTCAGCAAACCTAGTACAGACTTCATCACTGACTGCTGGAAATACGCAGATCCTATTTTATACCATATGAATCCAAATCAAGGTTAAGTCCTTGGCAGACAAGTTGCGAGGTATAAAAAAGAAGTTCTCAATAAAGCTGAGCTTCAGCATCTCCAGAGGACAGCCGCTGTTATTGCCACCGTGGGATTGCAAGGCTTCCTGCCAGTTCACTCCAAAGTACTCTGGAATTTCTTGAAGTTGTGCCTGCAAAAAAGAGAGAATTCACCATTTTAACGACTGCACATGAATACACTAACAAGCAAGCAGAAAAACTGTATTTGCATTCAATAAGTAAAAGCCATCATGTATTTTTTCCAAAGGACTGGAAGCTTTTAATACAATTTAAAAGCAATATCCTAGAGTGCTAGCTTAGAGGAATGCCTACAATATCTGGCTAATTTTTAATTATCAGAGGAATGACAGTACTGTGTGAGGAAAAGGATACTTAAAGACACGGCTTGGTAAATTTAAGAGCTCATTCATACAACAACAGATGAATGCTAACAACCACCTAGGTATGTCTGAGATTATATTTTCCTCTCAGAAGCAGATTAAGTATTCAGTTTCCTTAAATATATCACTTCTGAGGGAAAAGTAAAAAAGCAAGATAACAAGATAGTCTAACCATAAATAAAGTTTTTCTCATGTAGGAATGTGATGGGTTGGCCCTTGGCTGGGGGTCAAACCACACACATTCCTTTTTGGCGCCCAACGTGGGGCAATAGCGGTTGAGATAACGACAGAGTGTATTAAAGCATTTATTATGTTGCCTGAAACTCTGCTTTGGGAAATATTGAAGTTCTTGCCACATATACTATTTATCAGTATTCATGGACTGCTGGTTTTTTGTGGAAGCTGGGCAGAGGTTATGACGTTGTTGATGAAGGGGATTAATGTGTTGCGCACTTGTATTTTTGCTTTGGGAAAATTGAAAATG
>WKFP01015197.1:1197858-1210005 GCA_011057875.1 Pterocles orientalis | reverse complement strand
AAATAAAAGAATTGTTAAGTGATTAATAAATCTAACTAGTGTCCTTTTTTCTTGGCATAGAACCACTGGATGTTGGTGACATCCTGATTGTTATTTCATGAGAAATGTGCAGGTAAGAAAAACAACAAACATACATTGACCTATGGAATTTTACATTAGGAGAACTTTGTTTTTAGTTCATTTCTTAGGTACAAGAATAATATAAGAAGCCAGGTTAATGGCTTTAATATTGGGTTATCGCATTTTGTAAAACCTCTTTGATTTTCTTACCAGAGGGATTCAACTCAGTGCATGTATATTGTTAAAGTCCAATGAAAGAACTTCAGAAATGAAATAATTGAAGGAAACTTTATGTTAAGATAAAAACTGTTAACAGAAAATGAACTTTTTAGACTGATGGCTAGGAAGAAAATTTACTGAAACATCTCTGTCACATGTTATAGGGTGATTTTAAACACAGCTCTCAGGTTTCAACTTAGGTTTAAAGCCTACAACACTCAGATTTTCTTTGCATGGTTTCACATCTTGTGTAAAATCGGAAGAGCAGCGAAAGAACAGCACTTACATTTTCTTAATATAGATGTCTGACAACTTGAATATTAATATGTAAAAGAGAAATAAAAAAACTGAGAAGCAGACAGCATCCTCTAAGATTTACATTACACAATTTTGAAGGGGAGATGGAGTACAAAGTACCTAGCAGCTGAGCAGCAGCAACCACAAAAAATGAATCTGAAGTAAATTGCTTCATGGGAAACCCCCAAACCACTTAACATGATATCAAAATTATGTCCAAAGGAAAACTGCCTCTAATTTTGTACCTAAACTAAAGCCCTGGAACCTCCTTCTGATTCAGATTAAGTGCTTAATTAAATATAAAACCTACAAGCATGTTTCACCTTGCTGTTGAATTTCATCAGGAAACCTTTGCACAATTCCTATTTTGTTCCATATAACTGCAAGTCTTTGTCAGGTTAAAACAAGAGGTAATTCATACACTGTCTCTAAACTGGAATTTTAAACTCATGAGTCTTGGCTCTAATTGTAACAAAGATCCTTGAGGCTCATAGTTTCTCTCTGTTAACTCCTCTCCCTCAAATATTCTACATATAAACGCTTGTTCCTACAGCAGCTCTTCTGTAAGGCATTTTCCCCCTGCTTTTTGCAGATTCAAAACATGCAAAAACCAGCCTCAAGTGCCTCAGTTTTACATGTGCTGATTGCTCAGTTCGAGTTCGATATGCCCAGGTGACAAGCACTATTCCAGTCACTCCCTCTTCAGGAAATCTCAAGAACATTACTAGCACCAAGAGTACATGACTCAACAGCCAGCTTGCACACTGCCCAAACAATAGAATAGCTGGCACCTTTTCCCTAGGAAACAGAACTTCTTCCAAATCAAAGTTTAAGAAGGGAAAGAAGAATTTCAGTTTCTGCAGGAGCAAAACTGCAAAGCTGCACTTAAAGATTTCACATCAGCAGCAAAATTTGAGTAGAAAGCAGCTTACAGCCAGTTACTATTTAGCGCAACTTCATTTCCTAAAATCTTTAAAAGTTCACCCTTGAGCATCAAAAGGGTTTTTGCATCCTTCTCTAAATTACCTAAACTACATTCAGCTAGCCTCTAACATTTCCCCTACACCCACCAGGCAGCTACCTCTGCTGCATTCAAGCTGTGAGACTTGGATAGACACTGGCATTTCAACAGTCACAAGGCAGTACCTGCACAACCAAGCAGATGGAGTACGATGGACGCATCTTTTTTTCTCTACAGAAAAAAAGTTATAGATAAAAACACTTTTAAGAAAGGGAAATGAAATGTTGTCATTTTTACATGGACAAGTAGGAATGAGGCTTAACGCAATGCCTGAAAGACTTGTACTGTCAATTTTTCTTGCCATTGCTGGTTTAAAAGCGCTATTAAACTCAGAGAGCAAGAATTAAGCAATGCAGGAAGCACTTCCTATTGCTAATGTTTACAGTTACTATAGCCATGTTAAAGAGTTTTGCTAGTTAATTTGTTTTTAACTTTTTTTTTTTTAAAGGATTTACAAACAACTTTTGTGGAAAAGTATGCACTATTGAGGGAATTTCCATCCTTCAGCTATTTTCTACATCTTAGCTCCTTCCATCTCCTCACCTCTTCATTCACTAAGCAGATTTTCATTTAAACTCCAAGCACAGTAGTTGCCTCAAGGTTCACTTTTCTATTTCCATCCTAGACTTTCTTCAGGGTTAACTTAGCTAAAAGGGTTCTTGCCAAAGTCCGAAGACATTCACGCTATTCCATCGCCATGCATTCGGAGTTGTCAATCACCTTTTCTGTGACAGTCCAGACCAGGTTCTCTTTTTTTTTTCCCCTCTTTTTTTTTTTTCTTATCAGAAGGTCCTCCAATTGTTTTTAAAGCGGAGATCCTGAAAGCTCTTCTGGACATGCAGTCTCTGGGTGATATACTTTGCAATTTTAAAAAAAAATTGCCACATTTGTGAACACGGTCCAGAAAATTGCTTCTATTCCAAATCTGTGTCCGTCACTACATATGAAGTCTTTCTTCATCTCTCCATCCCTTCAGTAAAAATACGCCTGCCAACTCAAACACATCATTAAGACTTGCAACTCCACAGACCCAGCCCAACACCCAGTCTTGCAGATTCTATTAAGCTTTATTTGTGTTTTCCTCTATGTTGTGTCTTAACAGAAATGCAATTTCCAACTCCACAACCTCCCTCACAGTCCTCCTTCCTCTTCACGCTGCCTACCAAGAAGATTTACGCAAGGAACTGGTGTTCCAGCCTTACCAGCCCCACGTTTCCCCATTGCACCTACCCATGGCAATCCTGAACTACGTCAGGGATCTCACTGAAACCACAGGGCTCAGCACCACTGCATGCTGCAGTCACACTGAACATCTTGACTGACAACTTATAACGTCATTTAACCCATTTTAGGCTCAGGCTGCCAAATTACCAACACGAAAGAAAAAAATTTGAGAGGAGTAATAGGTATTGAGCAACCCTGAAACCGAAAAAAGGATTTAAATTCACCGCTTGAACATAAAGATAGTACCAAAACTCACCTGAACATACCTTCTCTTCTCCTAAATAGGCAGTAAACTTAAAACTTCTTTATTAGTGTTTCGGTGAGGTTCATCACTATGGTATGTGAGCAACCCAAGAAGATCAAGTTGCTCATCTGTATCAAACAGCCATTGCTGCAGGATGAAAACAAGCAGGGCTTCAGTTTTACAGAAACTCAGCTGAGGTTTCTGTTTGGCAAAGAAGATGTATTAGAAACAAGGCACAGATCCAGATCCCATTTGATCTGGCTCTTCCCAATGCATAGATTTCAGGTTAATTCAATAGCTCCTCTCCCCCCACCCTCGCAATACAAAGCTTTTCCCTCTGTGTGCTAACAGAATTAAGTATCACATTTAAATTTTGTCAAACTCCACTTCTCACTCTTTCCCTGAATTAGCAGATTACTGCTGAAGCAGGCAAGGAACACACAGCTTCTCCCACTCGTTAACATCACAGACGCTGTGGCACAAATCCAGGCTCTGTTTTCCTGCCGAGGATATAGCTTCTGTGGATGTGAACAATCTCCAGCAAGAGCTTAACACATCAGCCCATTTCCTCCGTTGGAAGGGAGTCTCCCAACTCCCGCTCTGAACAGAGTTCCAGAGCCAGCCCATGGACAGTGTTTACAGAAACAGCGATATCACCCACAGGAAAGTTTCTGATACTTTGGAACAAAAATAGTCTGAAGAAAAAAGAGCAGCAGTACATTTTTTTCATTAAAAAGTAGTAAATTAAGCATTAGTCAAACACTGATACACTTTGTTTTAGTTACATGGAGGCTTCTCTAAAAAACACATCTATTTTACTGTGGTTAAAGTACATCTGATGCTGAACAAAGCAACTGAAAGGTACCAGTTCAGCAACAGTTCTGTATTTCCATCCCTCCCTCTCCTCTTGCTGCCCAAGCAGTGCTAATATAAAATAAAGGAACACTTTTTTTGGTGTGTTTTTTTGGATTTTTTTTTTTTTTTGGTAAATGCACTGAAAAACTGTCTTCACAAAGTTGAGGCAGTCTAAAGGCAGGGGTAGCTTAAGTATTTACAAAGGTTCTGTACCACCTGTAATTCTTCATATATGCACTTTGACAACCCTATTTAATTAGCATCAAGCTTAGCATGCTGCTAAGTATGAGTCTATTTTTATTTTATTTATTTTAAGGAAGTGGAACAATACAGTGATCATCACAAATAGTACATGCTGTCCTCTATACTTTAACAAATAAATACAGACAACTATAATCCAATAGTAGGGATATATTAATATAAGCTCTAAGATTCACAAAGTTCATGAGAATTATAACCTTCGGAAAACCTAATCCATCTGGTAATTGAAGTGGTTTTGATCTCTCAGTTCTTAACACAGGAATGAAGCACAGCGCTGCTCTCAGCATGCATTTTTCCTACGAATCAAACTTGTAACATCATACGTCAATGTGTAAGATAAGGCAAGCAGGCATAACAGAAAAACGCATCACTTTTTTTCTTGTTTCTACCTCCCTTCCAGCCCTACAACACAGCTGATGACTATGACAGACATGGCTTGTAGGAAGCAGGAGGCAAACAACGTCAGTCAGAGGCAACGTGGATATCCAGGCTGCACCCGAGAAACAGGAAGGAAGAAACTTGAGGGTCAACGGCAGAAGATAAGGGCAGAGACAGGCTCCAGCCTAAGAATTTTTGTAAGTAAATGGCCTGGCGATGGAAATTATATTTTTAAAAGTTTCCATGCCTCCTCCCCTATCAAGGCTGCTAAATCGCATCCTGTTGCCCTGCTCAGGGCTGTGAATCATTGTGCTAACCTGGAACGGTGCCATTCACCCAGAGCTTCTCCCTGCTACAAAAACTGGCAGGCTGCTTCTCATAGAAAGTTAATTTGCAGGAAACCCCTTCTAGACCCAACCATCAAACAGTGGACAGAGGCTTCACTTTCTTTCCCAAGTCTTACACCACCAAGAAATCTTAGAAGCAGCATAGGAAAAAAAAACCACAAAAACACCTCAAGGGACTGCCTACAGTTCTGCCTGTGCCCCTCCTGGCTAAAGATGAGAGCAGGCAGCTAGTATTTCAGATTGCCTGATGTAAGTGACCTCTCCGACTACCACCGCATATTAACTTCCTGACCAAACTAAGTGAAAGCCTGCCAAGTATTAAAGGGAGAAGCAAGCAGCCTGGGTACTTCCTTTCTGGAGATATTTTTGACCTGCTGCAATTCTACAGGTCTTATCTGAAGAATTGACATGCTAAGCAGGGTTCAGCAACATCCTGATTTTAACCTTCTGTGCTCCACATAAACCCGAAGAGAGGGCTGATGGCAAGTGCCACACAGGCCGTTTGTTGGGAGGCTATGAAAGTAATCAGAGTGATGAGATTAAAAAAAGCCATGATGTCTACTCTCTTTCCTATCCTGACATGTTTCTAGCTAGAAACACCCTACTCTCTCTCCAAAGCTGCACTGACTGACATTTGCCTGCTCACAGCCCTGCACAAACTGCACTGAAGCTCCTGCAGGACAGTGTCAGAAACTATTCTGTGGTCACCATTAGCCACTTCAGTGGAGGTCAAAAACCAAATTTAAGAAGCACAGTAACATATACACCCTGTTCATAATAGACATCCTGGTGCTGTTCATTCCAGTGCCAGCAAACTTTGTTCTTGAGAGCCCAGCAACGTGACACCTCCCACCAACACAACAGCGATGCTGAGAAATGCTCAATGGGAACTGAAGAGGAAGCTGAAAGTTAAATTCAGATTTTAAAACAATAAGATCTAGCATTCTGAAATTATAAATGTGAAAGTAAAGATTGAACGATGTTCAGTTTTACATCATGTCTCTTGAGATTCTATAGAAAGGTAGAGAGTCGACAAATTTTCTGCAGCAGAATTATTGCAACAACAGTAATTTCTCTGACTGGATTTGAAAGCATACACCTTGTTTACTAAAATATAAATATTTTACTCTTAAGTTTGAAGTAACTGGAAACTTAAAATGAGCTCTGAAACAAATCCTAGTAGAAAAACATAAAATACAGTAGCCTACAGAAATTACTGCATCCAAGGAATACTAGCTACCTTTTTGGTCAGCTCAGAGCAACTTCCATCCCACCAGCTGACAGTTCTCTCCTAAGAGGAGAAAACTGGTTCCAGCAAATCAAAACATAATATTAGCAACATAAGGCAAAATGTTGTCAAAACACAATCAAATCACAGAGATTATTTATTCCTTACAGTGAAAACTAGAGGATTTATACCTTCAGACATCCTTTTCAGTAAGCAACTAAACTTCAACGCAGACTATTTCTCAATATACAATGCATGTCACAACCCCGATTTAGTTCATGACGCAATTTTAGCACATGTTGTTTCCACTCACATACTTCACACAACAGAACAGATTTGCTGAAGCCATGTAACCATCTTTAGGAAGTTAAAAAAAACTTCCTTTCAAAGCAAAAATAGTGTATCCATACACTAGAAGATGAACTGTACAAGTTTTATTTAGAGCTACTGGGTTCTCTAGGAACAAAGATACTTCACTGGTATCTAAAACAGACAGCATTCATTCTACAGAAGCAGTCAGGAACGTTTGCTTGCTCTACAGCCTTCATGGGGAGAACGCGTATCTGCATACAACACGGTCTCATAAGTCAATCCACCTAGCAAGTGTAGTCTCCCCCCAGTTCAGAAAACTTCTCTGCAAGAGCAGCACTGACAATTCTGGGACCAAGTCTAGTCACCCATGTCCCCACGACATCAGACAGCAAGTGCCAGAAGTTTGAGGAACTTAAAGAACCAGACGCCCTTCTTCTAAACTTTTCAAATCTAGTTTAGCCATGATGAATAAGCACACTTAGACAGTCAAGAGAAGTTGTAGACAACAATAATGCACTTCTGAACACAAGGCAGGCTGGGTGCACCTCAGGGTAGCAGCCAGGCAGGAACAGAGAAGCTTCAGCCTTGCTGTGCAAGCACCTTCATGAACATCAAACGGTCAGTTGGCAGTGACAAAAAAACCCCACATATAACCACAGAAAAGTAGTAGACAGGCTTAGAACTGGGTCCAGCTGACACTACTGCAAGGAAGATGCTTTCCATACCTTTATTTTATGCTTGGGGCTTTTTGTCTGTTTCCTAGTGAGAAACAGCTGCCCCCCAGCATACAGCCACTTGCCAGTATAGCGGCTAAACCAGTCTTAAATCAGCGATACTAACAAAAGATCCAAGTCACTCCAAAATAACACTGGCCTCACAAGCAGCAACTGCAAAATGCCTGAGGCAAAAATGTGTGCAGTTCCAAATTTTAATTATTCAAACTCCCTACTGAAACACTCACATTCTCCTTTTCCTAAAGCTACCAATTTCATTCCATTTAACTAACACGTGGAAAACCTGCAGATCCTCCTGTTGAGGAGGAAAAATCCTCAGATTAGAAAACCTGCACATTATTTTTTCAGTATGAGTTCACAGCTCCTTTACAATCGGATTCTCATGGAAGGAAGTGTGACAGAAAAATAAGATCTTTAACAACGCTGGTATCTGCAGTCAGTTCCTCCCAGGAATGAAACACCCAGCTTTCCAAGGCAACACCAGATATGTTCTATTAACATATCTTTGTGACAAATGAACAAAAGAACAACCAAGCTTCTCTACAGATTTCCTTATACAAGACACGAAATCCTTCTGTGCAGATAGTTGCTATGGTGCAGACTTAAGGGGAAAAAGAGGCGAGATCAGACTTCTTGTTTACAGGTTTCCATTACACTCCACTTGATCCATCTTGAAATGGAAACCCTTCAGCTTCCTGTCTTTAGGCTGTCAGATGGTAAAGGACAAACACAGCGTTAGCAACTTCATGAAGCTCCCATGTGCTCTGCATAGATCTAGAGAAAAGCATCCATGTGGATTAGACAACAGGGCTTCAAAAAGAATAAAAGCTATACTGAGTCCCGAGAGACGTATCAAGGGAAAGAGACTCTAGGAATGAAATGGCAGATTATCTTTGAACACTGTCAACACTTCACCGCAATGTAACGCTGCAGGGACCTATTAAAAATATGATGTTTCGACATTCTCAGGCAAAATCCAGATTCTTCTGGGAACTTCTTAGGTTTTATCCAGACAGGTATGCTTGGCTATTTTACAGGTTTGAGAAGAATAAGACAGACATTTAGGGTAGGATTCAACACTTGACGAGACACCTAAACCATATAAAGCCACATAAACTTCTCCTACAGTCAAAAAAGCCATAAAGATTCAGCTTATCGACAGATACTTTGGGTGCAATTCAGATACCTAGACATAGGTACCTCCTGTCAGTTTTAACATCCTGGGAGTTCCACCTCACTTCCAGTTGCCTCTGTTATAAACCCTCCAGGTCTCAGGTCGTATCCATCAGCATTATGCATTTTTTACCAATCCTTTAGAGATCTTAACTGGCACTAGGTTTAGGCAGGCGACCAGAGGGCTGCTATCCAGGCCCCCACTGATTCTACCAACTCATCTTCACTGACTATGAAGAGAAAGAAAGCATAGAAACTTGGTGCCAAAGTAGAAAACTTAAATGTTTTTCATCAGTCATGAACAGAATGCATCCTTTATTCTTCTGTCAACAGACATGAAGATAGCTGTCACCTGTAGAACAGTCTTAGACTCTTCATTATTGGGGTTTTTTTGGTGCTAGGTAAGAGATTCAGCCTTTGCAGTCACTTCTTTAGGGTCCCACCTTCTGCAGATGCAGTCAAATGTATTTTCTTGCCTAGATCCATTATTAACTTGCCAGAAGATACAATTAAAACCATTTTTCCAAAATCTATGTAACCTACCTGCATGGACTGCCTTAATCAACTTTTCTTCAGTACGGTGCATAAAACCCAGTCATCCAGAACAGGTTAGTTCTCCCACACAGTGACCAGTTTGGTTCTGCTATATATTGTATTTTTACTGAACATGCAGGGTGGGGCAGAGGCAACTAGAGTATCCAGGATAATTCCAAGGTTTAGGAACATAATGATGTAGTCTTCATAAAATAAGTACAAAGTTCCCTGCACAGACAGAGATGCCTTTAAAGACCTCCAGAGGGAGACGCTATCTAATTTTTGGCATCTAAATTGGTTCAAACATCCATCTTAGGCATCATTACTGGCCACACCAGCATCTTGCTACAGCCTGAATATTCTGCTCTCTGTCAGGTCAGGAATACAAAGTTAAGAAATATGACCTATGACAGATTTCAAATTCCATGGCAGCTTTCTCGCTCTGTTTAGACTGCAATTTATCCATCCCCTGCCTCCAATGCTATTGTTTATCGTCATCTGTTTCTCTTTCTTTACCTGCTCACTGTTTGAACAAAGTGTAAAAATGACATTTCCCACTCCTATTGCCATGCATACCTGTAAAATGTAACTAATGCCCCAAACCATCTCCTCCCTTCTGCTAGCAAACAGCCAAAACTGAAACTGTAGCATCTTATCTGTATTTGTGCCACTACCAGCACCACAGTAAATCTGAAGGAAAAAAAAACAAACAGAGGATATTAGCACAGACTTCTTGCTATTATTATTTGTCTCTTCCACCTTCTGGGATTTGCTTCTGAGAGAAGAATGTTTATCTCCAGGCTGTTAACCCAGAACCCTCCCGAGTGCATTCTGTCTACACACCTGCATCAAGGCCAGACTTAGAGAAAACAGCTACTAACTTTTACACACTGGAGAAATATTGTCCCTTCACTGTAACGTTTGCAGTCACACCCGGTTCTCCTTTCCCATTTATTTAACAAGCATAGCCATATTAGCGGAATCATTCAGATAAGCCAGTTCTCACAGCTCAAAGATGAGGGATGCTGTGCAAGGAAACCACCCTGCACCCTGCGCTTCTACAGCTGTACTCATTACACACAGTTCACCCAGCAGTAGGAGTATTTAAGAGAGTACCAAGGTTCCCATTGAGAGAGAGCTGAGATCTTGTCTGATTTCATTCCAAATCTACTGAAAACAGGGAAGAGCCTTTGCCAAGGCGATTCTGGCAAGTATTTCCATCAGTATCGTGCCTTGGCAAATTGCATTTGGATTTTGCTGGACTTATTTACTTGCTCGGTATGCTCAGAGAAGTAGAAACATCTATTGCTGTAGGGAATTTGGCTTACTTTGAAGACCTGAAGCAACACTTAAAAGATGAATCAGAGGCTGACCGACTCAGGAATTTGATCTATTAACCTCAGCTCATAGTGGTGCTGTACCCTGAAGTGTTAGAAGTCATCTATAGCTCAGCTATTTCAGATTGAGACCAGACAACGCTGAACTCTTTTAACGTGTTATTTTTATATAGGCAAGTTCCACTCCTTTGAAAAACACAATCCAACATAAGCCACAAGACGACCCTGAAGATCTTCTTTAAGAGTCAAAAGAGCACAACTACACTTTATGACAAACCTGGCATTCATTGCTGACTGCATAGAGATAAATCCTAACGGCCTGATTTTCAGAAGATATTAAGCATCCAGTCTCTCTCAAAAACAAAGTTACAGACTTTGAGGGCACCTTTGGTTAAAGGCTGATCCCTCCCACACTTGTCCCTACCCTCCCTCCCCACAGGGCTGGTAAGTGCTCTGCTTCCACTCTGCCACTGGGGCACGAAGGAATGCTTTTTGATCAGATGCGTCAGCAGTACACTGATGACATATTTTGCCTGACAATCAGGCCCAACTGCTCGAGACAAAACCCAGAATAAAAAAAAATAATCAAAGTATTAAAAAGCATTATCTGCAGTGCTTATTTTCAAGGCTTTGGTACCGTTTCTCCCATGTTTGTGCATTCCGCATTTTCAGCTTTACCAGCTTGCTTTGTCTCATTTTCCCTTTTTTTTTTTTCTGTCTGAGCAAGATGTTCTTTCTTCAGACCCCCCTCCATTCCCATCTCCTAACACTGCACTATACCTTGCAACAGGCCAGCAACTTTGCCTTCCTTTCTCAAACACAGAATCTACATACCAGGTCATAGCCATGGTCCAACTATCCTCAAATCACATGCTGCTAGTACAAAATACCACCCAGGCTTAGGAAGTGCCATTTTTCTGACTCTTCACTGTTATAACAGATTCATCCTGGAGTCATAGCATTTCATAGGAGTCTTTCTTTTGCCTTTTAAAAGCACGTATTCTTACAACTCCTTCAACCCACTATCCCATAGGCATCTATAATGTATTTTTCACAAAAGAAAAATTGAGCATGAACATACCCGAAATTTCTGACTTCTAAATGTATATATATGCATTTTGTTTGTATTCAACATGAACAGTACCAACCTGCTTCCTAAGAGATACAAGCAGGCTGCTATATGACCTCTTGCTATCTTCACTGTACCTTTCCAACATTTGATTCACTTGTAAACTAACAGGAAAACCTCTGGTTTCCTCTAGATAAACCAACAACCAAAAAAAAAATCAAAACAAGATAAAGAATCAATGCCTACCTCTCCCCACCCCAGGAAAACATACCACTCAATCACAATTTTTCGTTGATAATTAGAGTTTTAAATCTGTTCACCAAATTTTAATCCCTAATCTAGACTTTCTACTATGTAAATTTTTTCTGTTGGGATGTTCTGGTTGCCAAATCCAATACAATATCCTGAAATACATCATAAAGACCAGAGTTTGTATGAGGCTACTAATCTGCCTGACTTAACATGAAATAAGATTTCAAAATGACACAACAGATGAGCTGCATTTTTCAGTATGATTTACTCCACTTACCTATTACAGAATCAAAGAATGGTTTGGGTTGGAAAGGGCCTTAAAAATCATCGAGTTCCAACCCCCCTGCCATGGGCAGGGACACCCTCCACTAGCCCAGGTTGCTCAAAGCCTCATCCAGCCTGGCCTTGAACCCCTCCAGGGATGGGGCATCCACAGCTTCCCTGGGCAACCTGGGCCACTGCCTCACCACCCTCATAGTGAAAAATTTCTTCCTAATGTCTAGTCTAAATTTACCCTCTTTCAGCTTATACCCATTACCCCTTGTCCTCTCACTCCACTCCCTGATGCAGAGTGCCTCCCCATCTCTCCTGTAGCCCCCTTC
>WKFP01015197.1:1164831-1183126 GCA_011057875.1 Pterocles orientalis | reverse complement strand
AAAAAAAAAAAAAAAAAAAAAAAAAAAAAAAAAAAAAAAAAAAAGAGTGGTTTCATACATCTTGGTCTATAAATCACTGCTTAAAGGGCAAAAAAGTCATATACCCAATTCAACTCAAAAAATCATTCTTTCCAATTCTGTTTTGTTGTAGAACTACAGAGTTAGTTCATCTTCTTTTACTGTGTTTTTAAACAAAACAAGCCTGTTGAGTAAAGCCTATCCCACATACCATTAACAAAGAAAACTCTCACAAGAAGTGTGGCTATGAAACACCATCACTTTTCAAGCAAAGAGTCAAAGGACATATCCGAACAATTTAGGGGTTTGAGTGTGGCTTGAGTAGGAACAGCAGCTCAGTACTGAAAGCTTTCCATTCACTTCATCAACTGTATTCTCTTCATAACAAGTGCATATGGAGGCAGATGGATTGTGCCTCTTCCAACAGCTGCCCCGTCATTTTAAAGGTGATTTCCATGCACGGCTAAGTGTCACTGGTTGACTTTCTCCTTTTCCTTCCCTCCTGGCTGGCAGACAGAACTTCTGCAGAGTCAAAACAAGGGCCCCTCAGACAAGAACTGCTCCCCCCTTTCAAACAGGGCTGGGGAGGGAAGTAGCTTTCTTAAGAATACATCCATGAATTCAGTAGAGGTGTGAAGAGGGCTTGACTTGACCTACCCAAATCTGGAAGCCAGGTCCTGAAAACAAGACCCTGCCTTCAAAGTGAGACAGTGATTTCAACAAGTAGCAGGTAAGACAACATACACCAGCATTTAGGGTAACACAAAGCTAGCAGACAGCTTCCACCACAGACAGAAATTAAGGACCACTGCTCTGATGTTCTTCTGGAGTTTAGCCTTAGCTAAAGTTTTAAGAGGCACCTGGCAGAAGAGTGGGTTACGTATCTGATGCTGTTTTTCTGGAAGAAAACTCCTCATGTGAGATCAGAGGCTGAAGAAACAGTCCCAACATACTACTACATTTTCCAAGAGGAAACACTGAACTTTGAGACGGTACGTAATTCAGGAAGAAGAGTAATAGAATGGGTATTGAAAGAATTTCCTGCCAAAGCACAAATATTATCAATATGTAAATCTTCACAGGAGGTACTTCATGATTTTGATATTAAATACTCTGCCTATGCAAGTTCTCTCCTATTGCTCAATCCTCTTCCCCAAATACATAGCAAAGCTTTCCAGATGAGGAGATTATGTCAAGAATCCTCTGTCTACATAGTGTCCAAGTTTCATGAATCTCATGACAAGGTCACTTAGGAAGTTCTCTGGGTTGTCAATAAAACCAGTTTTAAGCCCAGAAAGGTTACAGAAGCACTCACCTAAGAACTTGTTATTTGTTGAACCACAGCTCTCTTCTTTACTAGTCTACTTTGTGAAGAGTAATGCCTATCTCTATAATTCACAAATATAACCTGACTTGTCAGTAATTCCCGTTTCTCTTTTGCCGTAGATACTCACAGATCATTCAGCTACTTCTACAGTGAATGTAAGGCCTACCTCTGATATCTACCTTGGCCTCGAACTTGGTCAGCACATTGCTAAGTTTCCAAAACTTTTAAGTCAAATGTTGCATTCATACTGACTCTTCTTCTTCCAAGTTCACTACAAGCTTTTCAGAGTTTCTTATATTTGCAAGAAAAGGCTTTTGGAAACCTCTGCCCATTTCACCTGCTCCCTCTGCTATACTTTGAAAAAAGATCAACCTAAAAAACACAGCTTCATTAGTGTCTGTCCTGACTTCAAATTCACATACCACCCAACCAAACTGTCATCTTTCAAGATATTTATAACCAGACAAATAACTGGCTAAGAAGATATGTCTTCTGTCTTCCTCCTTTCTAAGGAAACAACTCAAAGCCACCTATTCACACACAGACAGTTGCTCCTAAGACCATCCCCTGTCCCCCTGGTTTTTCTCTCACTCTTCCTGTTGTCCCCTGCCCACGTCATCTGGATTCCACTTTAATGCCACCAGCCTTGAATTCGATTGCAATCCTTTACTGGGAGAGCTTGTATCTTACAGATGGTGAAGTGTGCAAGTTGGTGTACAGCGCTAATCCTAACAGGAGCCTTCAAGCACTACTGAAATACAATATAACCCCCATCTGTGGCAAGTGTACAAATCTACATCAAAAGCTATTTGCAAAGCATGGATTAGTGAAGCTTCCTCAACTACAGAGCATTCTTTCTTGACATGGCAGATATCACTTGAGCTACCTACATGTCAATAATAATGTTTATAAGAATTCTAACCAGGACACTAGCTCCTTGAAAAACAAGTCAAACTCCAGAAAGTCTTACATCATCTGTATCTTCTGTGAAATGTAAAGGGAAGATTAATGCTTAGATTATGTCCCCTCATACTTTTATATAAACGTACATACATACCTGAGAAACAAGGATACTGATGACAGGAAAAAACATGTTAACAACAAAACTCTACCAAGGGCGTAGATATTTAACATACATACCAACAAGATGCATATCTTCTCTCAAGAGTGAACACACTAGTGCTTCCAGTATCAGCTGAAATCAGCTGTGTGCTACAACCTTGCTGGTACGATAGCAATCATCGCTAAATGCCGTCCCAATCACAGAAACTATTCTCTATGGCCTGGGGTCAGACTTAAGCACAGGGGTCCACCCACACATAAAACTAGTTGGCAGGACTAGAGTCTTGAAATTGTCTCAACTGACTTCTAGAAAAGTATGAATCAGCTTTCAGCACTTCCTCCTCTTTTTTTTTTTTAAAAGGGAGGAGGAAAGCAGAATGTAAGGAAAGGGAAAAGGGGGAGGATCACTGAACTCCAAACAGCTGAGATGCTGTGATACGTTAGAGATGAACCCAGTCACGCGAGGTCTCCCTGATCTCCATCATTTTGCAGGGTTGGGCCTCTTCCAGGAAATTTTTTTTTTAATATACTTTTTTTTTTCCAGGGTTGCTCTAATTGGTGCATTTCTAGTTTCCAGAACTCCTGTAAATTATTGCTTCCTACAAGGCTTAGGATGTCAGATTCTAAATGAACCATTGCAGAGACACTAAATGTGCAAAATAATCTTGTAAAAACTTTGTAGTGGAGTCTAGAAATGAAGCCAAGCGACCTGTGCAGCCAAGCATACTGCACAGAAGCTCACCTCTCAAAACTCAGAATTGAGTTTGCAGTTAAAAATATACCCTAATTGATCCCATTTTTGCTCTTTTTCCTACCAGAGACTAGATGACTTCTAGATATTCAGACACAGACATCGCAAGAAAGATTAAGCACTATGTAGAAAAGTTTGGCCTAAATTCTTAAGTCTGTGCTAAACTAAATAGAACTGAAGTTTTAAACAGACAGCTATATTTTAGGTGTCAAACATTTCTTGACGTCTGTGGCAGTTGGCAGCTGCAAACATCCGACTGAAAGCCCCATCTGCTGCTTCACAGCTTCCAGTCGAGGATGTTTACAGTCGCTCACTGTCAACAGCAATACACATTCCTCAGCTGTTTACTTTATATTATTAACATGCAGAGGCCTCCGAGCAGGTTAGTTCAGACCGCTACAACTCCTGTTGCTGCATTGGTGCTTGCAGATGTACACGGGACTATTTCCAGAAGTATTTGCAAAAGAAATAAAGCACAACATCCAGAGGAACACTTGCAAACAGCCAGACATATTTTCTGTTCAAGCACTACACTTCTAGAATGATGCTGCCTATTTTACATCTGGTAAAAATTAAAATAAAGACATAGGAAAAGGGCAACTTGCTTCCACTGTTGCATTTGTTTTGTTCTCCGAGAGACTCGAGCAATCCTGTCACATTCATTACAAAACCTGCGCTACTCCATGGCTAAGTTTGCTTACCAGCACAGGGACTAAAGATAGCAACCGGCACGAAAATAGAACCAAAGCCTTTCTACGGGTATTTCACTACAGTGGCTGGGATGGCTTCCTTCCGCCCCCCAGAAAACTGGATGCAAGGGAATTGTGTGATATTAGAAGTTAGTTTACGCAACATTTGCTTTCAAATTAAACCATGGAAAAAAACCCACCCAACCCACAGGGGACTGTGGGGAAGAGGGAGGAAGCTCTGCAAAGGCTTCAATAAAGTTCAAACCTGTTAGAAGATTTCTACAAATTATCCGAGCTAACCAGTTGCTGCTACACTTCAAGTAATTGGCAGAACAGCATTTCTCACCAGACGAAAAAGCCAAGAAGATTCGGCATAATAAATGCCCCAGTTTTACAGTTCTGCTGTTTGTTTTTCATTCTATCTCCCATTTCCTTATTAAGTTAATGATGGAGAAAATTAAAGATTAATCACTCAACTATTTTTCTGAAGTCATATGAAACCGCAGCAGGCAAGCAGATTATATCACTCTAATTAGAAGGTGTTTTTTTCCTTGAAACTTTCTTGCCCCCAAATGAAATTACCACACTGTAAACCAAGTAGGTTATGAAAAGACCATAGCTGGAACGCAGAAGCCTGCGGCATATTTACTCAAACTGATAACTGTGAAGGATCTCTATAAATCACTTTCAAAACTCAGGGTTATATTTTCTATACTAAGGTTAAGAAAATTAATCTTTCAGGCAGCAGGTGAAAACAAGCAGAATTATGCTGGGGCCTTTCCCTTTATTCAATACCAACTTTGAGCTATTAAAGCTTCCTAGGGAACCACATTTTGTCAATGGGTCAAGTCACTAAGGAAACAAAGCAAACTTTATCAGTGCTGCACAACTCTACATTCCAGGAATTCCTAGCACTTGGCATCTATATACCACGCCAGAGCCACAGGATCCACTCGCCTGCTCCTTAAGCTGAGCTACCATGACAAGCTACTAAACTCTCCATGAGGTGCCCGACTTCACAAAGTGGCCAGCACAAGGAGGGAGTGACAGCCCTGCGTGAGGTCTACTGAAGGAAAGGGGCAAGAAAATGTATTTCCTATAACAATACTTTTGAAAAACGGAAAAAAAAGTTTCTCTTCTGCAAAGTTCCATCTTGTATATCAAAAACGAGCTCAGAAAAACAGTCATCTTGTAAGGCAACATATGGACCATAAAAAAAAACAACACCAGAAAAATCCTTACATGCAAATCGCTGATGCCAGAATAAAAAGACTTCAACTTAATTACACCTAGTCATGAAACAGAGATTAGCCTTTAATTTGTAAATGTACTGGCCTGATAGCTACACCTTAAAGAGGGAAAAATAGGGAGACTATAAAATCCTACTACTTTGAATTAACCAGATGAAGGACATTATGCCAGCAACAATGTCCTTTCTGCTTTCAAAAGACATCAAAAAGATTCTATCTGTATGAAAGTCAAGGCAAGGCCAATTTAAAAGTGTGAGGCATTTTATCACACAGTATGGACTGTTAGGCAAGAGCACGCAATCAGTTATCTTACTGCCCAGTTTTTTAATTGGTACAGTATTCTCATAGAGGTGTTCGGGCAGAAAGCATCCAAGACTCGAATATCTATCAACAGGGCTTGACACATGCCGATCTTGATAAGGTTTGAACAAACAAAAGTGAGAAAAAAGGAACAATATCCTAACTTTTCAATGTCTTTATGAATTTACAGTTCATGTCATAAAAGGAGAAAGGGGCAAATTGATGGCACTTAAGCACTGCTCAGTTAAAAAAAAAAAAAAAAAATCAGATGTTTTTCTCTCCTGAAATTTCCAAGATAGATGAACGGGTTATTGGTGATAAAGGGAAAAAAAAAATACAAAAAAAAACCCCAACCAACCACAAAAAAAAAGTAACTAAACCAAAGTTTTCCAAGTGCTGCTAGAATTCAAAAATAGTGCCTCTGTATTTTCCATCACCTTCCATACAGACGAGGGGATATGCAAACTCAGAGAGGTAAATTAGGTTTTAATCATATTAAAATAATACTGGAATATCAACAGATAAAAATGCTAATTCAAAGCTGCACAGAACTTTTAAAAAAACTTAACTCCTGGCAGTTGTTTCCTAACTTGCTTTGTAGTATATGTTTTCAAATTTGCTTGTCAAAAACCTTAAGATCATCATTAAATATGGGAAAAAAATATTCCTCCTCTTCCTGTTACTGACAGCACAGGAAGATTAAGCACACCTTACTTATACGAACTCAAGTTCACAGCTGTTAGGACACAGCATGAGTATCTCCAACTGTTGCCAATGAAGCCAGTTCTCCCAACTGCATTTGAAGTCCCTTTAAAATGCCTGAAGAAGCAGGTTCCCCCTGCACCGAGCAGGCAGTTGCAGACAAACAGCTGAAATTGTGCACCAAACGAGATACAGAACATCCAAACATTTGGGAATGAGATGTCAAAAGTATTGGTAAAAGTACAAATAACATGTAGTGAATTTTCTTGAGCCTCTTCCCCAGAGTCTCTCCCCAGTGTGTCTAATCACTGGGGATTTTAATCAGCTTTTAATCCCTCTAGGTGAATGAATACCACTGTGCACTTCAGTAGAAATATACACAAAGAAAACCCAAGAACTTACTTCTTGGACACCAGCTGATCCAGCTTCAGTCCCCTTCAGGCAAGATACCCACACCTCCAAGGAGAACTGCACTCTTCAGCCGCTGAAGCCTGCTCCTCAGATTTCCAGGAATCTGTATCACAGACATGAAGAGAAGTTATTTTAATTCCAGAAGTTCAGTAGTTCAGATGACATAGTTCTCATTATTAGGACTGTCTGCAAGAAGTCAGATAGCTTCTAACAACCATTATTAAAACTATGTCCTTTCCTGGTACAGCCGACTGAAAATCAGAATGTGTTTAAAGTGACACATTACTCCTGAACACAGCTTCTCTCCATTGGAGGAGACAGAGGTTAACTGCTAAGGCAGCGCAAGTATTCAGAACCTATCCTGAAGTAGTCAAACTTCCCACCAGAGACAGGCATAATGACATCTCTTATTTATTATCTTAAGAAATGTACACATTACACAACCAAAACCAACCATAGGATAAATCTGAGATTGAGCATCAATTCAGAAAAGCAAAATTCTCAGAGTCCTCCTAGTTAAGAGGAGGGCTTTATGCAATCATGCTGCAGGAGAAGGGACATACAGAACCTCTTGCAAATGGATGGATGGACAGACACATAAGACAGAATCTTAGGAGAAAACCAGAGAAATAGAAGAGAGAGAAACAGAAGAGCATGAAAACACCACAATAAGGGAAACCGAAGTAAACCAATCTGTAGAAGGAAAAGAATACACACACAACAATTCTGAAATCTGTTATGAGCACATGATAAAAGCAAAACAAATGCAGTAAGTAGTGTTCATTAACTGAAAGGTATATACTCAAAACATATTCTTTATTGATTTGCCCTCCTGACACCTTTTGAAGGTACTTGAACAAGTTCTGTACGTGGCCACATGAAATTAAGATGTCTTTGACAAAAACATCTTCTCTGTCAATTAACAGCTCTAGCAACAAGTGAAGGCTCCAGAGGGACAGTGATATTCATGCTCTGCTACAGAATCAGTGAACAGTACAGTGGTGTTCACTGCCCTGCACAGCATCCCTGGGAAGCCCACAAAGCTGAAGTACCGGCCAGAAACAAGTGTCCTTTTGTAGCAGCTGGCAGAAGTGGGTGACACCCAGGTGGTTCAGAGCATTACTCTTGTTGGCAGAGCCAAGCGCCACGTCAAGTTGCTGTTCCACCACGGAGCAAAGCAGGTCACTGGCCTGAATCTGTGCATAAGTATGTGTCACTGTGTCACTTCCCAATGCAGAACGCATAAATCAGTGGCTTTCAATTTCAGATAAATACGAAGACCACGTCCTGGGTCAATAAGAGGGTAAAGTGGACATGAAAGCACCCCTAATGGCAAGAACCCCTTCTCACGGTTATCTGGGAGTAGCATTACCCAAGAGAGTGTAACGTACCAGATCCCAAGCTCAGCAAAGAACATTTACTTAAATTTAACAGGGTGAACAAACTACCTATAGAGCACAACTTACTCAGCCGTATTGTCTATATTCAGAGGGAAGGCAAAGTACAGCTGCCGTGAGAACAAGCCTCTGGCACAGGGGACATACTACAGCAGCAGGTGGTCCATATCCAAGATCCCTGCTCGCAGGAGCAAACATATGTTTGGGCTGGCCAGAACTATCTTCAAACGCAAAACTCTGCCCCAACATCCCCCAAGGATTTCCAGGATGCTTTCATCCTGTATTCAGCAAACTGTCTCCTAACTCACATTTATGTCCTTTCAGGAGACGTAATTTGCTCTGAAGTCACAACTCTAGGGAATGTATTTTATACCCTACTGTACTCCTGAAGCAAAGCAGGGACTTGTACTCTGACCCTCACATTGGTCCAGCGACGCACACCTCACATGCTACAAGTTTCCCCTCATATTTCTGATTTCAGGGTCTGGTAACCAATGCAGGAATCAGTTCTGCTTGCCCATAGGCAGGACACAGCACCCATCCCAACTCCCTTGCAAACACAGGGAAGAACACTTTTCTCTTCCCATCACTCCTCTTATACAGAGCTCAAACACACAATTCGGACATAAAGACTCTCAGAATAATTAGCACAATCATAATGTTTGTCCTTTATCTCCGGTAGATCAAAACAAATACAGCCTCTGACCACAAGACTATTTTTACTTAGTGTGCTCCATAGTGAACTGCACAAGCCCCAAATGCTGTAGAAGGGTCTCAAGGCTTCAGTTTACACTTTTTTTACCCATGAGGTTGTGTAATGCACTGATTACTCGTGTCCCAAAGGTACTCGAACATTACCAGAAATCAGTGCTAGATGCAAGAGAACTTCTGGGTACTATGTTAAGCAACACATCCACTAAAAGTGTGCAGAAAGCAACTTTGTTAACACCACGTGCTCAAGTAATTTAGAAAAATGTTGTTTCTTCATAGCACTAGGCAAGAAAAAAATCACAGCAACATTTAAAGAACAAAACTAGAGTTTATGAGCAGCAAATGCATTAACCTTTGCACATCTACAGACTGGGGCAATACACCCACTCAAGTCCCGTTCTTCATTTATTTTCAACATACTCCCCTTCCCCTGGGTATGGCCAAGCTTACGGCTTGAGGAAAAAGGATGAGGCTGAACATCAGCCTCAGGGTAGCTGAACACTAGCTTGTTCTCACACTTTGTAATTAAATACTCTGACCTATCGGATAAAATGCTGAACCTGAATCCTGTTAATGTTATACTTTCAAATTTCTCTTAACCTGTATTCTCACCAGTGTGAACAGGTCTTTCTTCCCAGCTTTCCAGAAGCAGAAGCTACTAACATGCACATGGAAAAAACATCCACCAAGGTAAAGAGAGAAACAAATCAGTCCTATAAAGAGAGGTGAAAGCATTAGACCTAAGGAAGGGGAGACAGCTTACCAGCATACATGTCCTAGCTAAGCCACTGTGGAAACACCAAACTGCTCAGGAAACTATTACACAGAAATCAACACTGACAAGCCAAAGAGCGCACACGCTAGAAAGTCCTGCAAGACAAAAAAGCTGAGTAAGCCCCGGTTTGGAATGGCTAAAACACAGCCACATGTGAGAGACCACAGACAGGTAGGAAGAGTGCACAAAAAAAAAAAATTATCCTCCTTCCTCACCTTCACCCCAAAATTTCCATTATAAGTCACAAAGCGTTACTCTAAGAGCTACCTCCACACTGCCTTCTACAGATGCAAACAAGTGATGTAAAGGCATTTTGCTCCTGATCAGCAGAAATAATTGCCCAGAAGTTCCAGAAACGGAACAGAGAAGGGGACAGGACGACACCTATGAAACTGTTTCCTATCCAAAAAACTTCTGATCTTTATTGGTAAAGAAAATCCCCAATGGATAAACATAGCTTTCATAGTCAGATAAAATCAGAGCTATCAGAACATATATTGACAACTCTAGGAATAGCTCTCCATTACTTAGATTCATAGAAAGTTTATAATTAAAGCTTTTGTGACAAGTTGATTTTGAAAACGTGTCACTGAAGAGAAACACTGAAGCAAGACCAGACTTTATTTTTCTAATGTATTAATAACTAATCCCTTTGGATTATGTCAAGCATGTCACATTAGGATGGCTTGGGCTCACCTTGACCAGCCAGCATGTTAAAATGCAACTAAACCCATCCACATTTGCACTCCAACACGTGCTTCTTTGGAATTTAAAATGGTTACAGAGGAAAGGCATCCGTCGGACTACTGCTGATCAAAACTACGTGATCATCCTGTTTTATTCAACACGAAGTGTTACAGACAAAAACAGTCTTAGAGAATAACGTATAGCTTCTTTTCTCCACACCTGAATTCAAAAGAGAAGGGGGAGCTTTTCTTTACAAAATGTACTGGCTGTAGTAGGTTCTATTATAAAAGTTCCATTTATGCAGTACAAGTTCTTGGTGCAAAGGGTTATATATGCAAACTGTTGGATTAACAAACCAGTTTCTGTTAATTTATGGCCCGATGTTACATTCCTTTCATGCAATGCCACAATCTTCAGTAAAAGACTTCACATTATCCTCCTCGGAGTAATCTAGGAATGCGGAGACAAAGAACATCAACCTCTTCGTAAGACTCTCCCTCTTAACCCTCAAGGGTTTAGGAGCCTGACAGAGTTTTAGATGTGAATAAAACTGTAAACGTCCGTGCTCAGCTGCTACTACCCTTCAAGCACACAACTTCCTAGCAGTGGGTATGTGTACAAACTTTAAAGCCTTCGTAACACTGCTTGAACCAGTACCACACGTCCAAACCTCCACGCCATTCTCAAATCCCCTGATCACCCTGTCATACTTCAACTGCTGAAACGCAGGAATGTGCTTTTCAAAGTACAACTTCCAGATCTGTCCTTTATCCCAACACCAAAACCAGAAGTTTGGGAATGGAGCAGCTGTACCAGAAACCTTTCTGTACAATATAAACACTAGAACAAGAAGCATTCAGGTTTTTAACCGCCCCCCCCCCCAGGTCTGCCTCAGGCCACAAACCAAAACTCAGTTCTCGTTATCCCAGCTTAATGCCTGTGCCCTTGTGGTGATGCCACCTGTGCTTCGTGCAGACATTTCAACAGGAGAGGCCCAGCCCAGGAACTCCGGCCACCCAGGAGCGCAACGCCTTCAAACCACTCCTGCAAACCAGCAAGATGACCTCAAGAAGAGCCTTTGGAAAAGGGAACCCTGCTCAGGCATCTCGTTCCAGGCCAGTGTTTGCAACTGCAAATACGAATGGATCGGCACCTTCACCCCGCTAGACCCAAGACATAAGATCCATAAAAGCTGACCTGCACGGCACATTCCTCCCCATGTCCGGCCGGCCAGCCAGGGCACTCTGCTCATAGCCCTCGGAGGTGGCCAGAGGACACCTTGTACGGCCTTTCCCTGCAGGTCACACAGATGGAGCAGCTGCCAGTTCTGGGCTAGCAGGCATCAGAGCAGCTGCAGGTCAGGCATCTGCACACTCCAGCCCTTAAGCTACCTTGGGTTTTTTGCCTCCTCCTTCTGTCAACTGTACAGAAAGTACAGACATGCTGTTAGCATATTTATCTTCACACAGCTTCCTAAAGAGTCAGTGAAATGAATCATGTGCAGCACTTGTATCTATTGTACTCGAATAAACAACACTCAGCCACAGGATCTCTTTTTAGTATTCAAAGCACTTTCACGTTGATGGGCGCAGCCCTGATGAAAACACTCCCTCAACTGACACATTCCCCCCAGGTCCACCAGCTCCTGACCCTATGGAGTGACAGGGCAGTTACTTAGCTGCAAACGCAGCTTGAACATCACATCTGACTTCACGGTTAGGGAAGGGGATTCCGGCTACAAAAGCAGCATTGAGAAAATAGCTTAGAAAAGTACAGCAGCAGTGCCAAGGCTCTAACGTTATAAGTAGATTTAGAATTAAGAGTAAGAGCTATTAATTACTTTTCAATGGTAACAGCAAAGAGCTAATGATCTATTAGGAATCACAGACACCACATTTAACATTTAGTATTTCCCTCACTTCTCACAAGGAAGCAGACAGACTTATAAATTCAACATATAACACAAGAGGTTTCAACACAAAAAAAAATACTGCTGGCAATATTAAGCTCACCAGGAAACCTATCCTTCAACAAGTGAACATAACAGAAATTAATGTTTACCCAGATCCTTCAGTAGCAACCCCATACTTCCATTCTCAGCACCTACAGGAGTTTTGGTTAGAACGGA
Organism: Pterocles orientalis; assembly: GCA_011057875.1. Lineage (NCBI taxonomy): Eukaryota > Metazoa > Chordata > Aves > Pterocliformes > Pteroclidae > Pterocles > Pterocles orientalis. The sequence goes on along the minus strand of WKFP01015197.1, from coordinate 1,170,918 downwards.
GCCCTGGGCAACAGCCACAAAGCAGGCAGCATGTGCTTTAACATGGGTGCGTCGGCTTTGACTGTAAGAGCCACGGTTTTTTTCTGAGGGGATGCTATCTTCTGCAATCAACCTACTTAAACTCAAGACTTCTCCATCCAAAGAGCCAGAGTTTAGAAGAGCTTAAAGGAAAAGAAAAAAAAGAAAAGCAAGCCATTGTGTTTTAACTCACAGTAGACCTATTAGTAACCTCCAAGGTTACCTTGCCCTACGGGCAGCGTCAGGAAGGAGAAAAACACAGTTTCAGCAAAGGAATTTCTTGCCTGGCTGGAGGCCACACCCACCGCAACAACTGATGGCAGGAAAGCATTTGGATTCACAACTCTACCCCTAGCACCCAGCCACAGGCGAAGCAAAACTTTCTCATTTTTGGAGAAGAAAAGAAACTCTTGCTCAATAAGTAGCAATTATGCTGCAGAATTTATATGCTGAGCACGGCTGAATGTACGAACACCAGATCAGTCAACCATGGCTTTAGCGCTCTGAGTATGATTAACAGAATGAACTTTCAAAGGTCAATTAAATGTCAACACATTTTAAAGAGATATTCTTTGTAAGTTGTGGCAATGTCTAACAATACCTTCCAAAGCTGCTGTGCCACTTTCAGCTTAAAATTCTACCCATTCTATACTTACAGGTACAGATACGAAGTTGATAACTAATTAACCTTTGAGAGAAAATAATGGCTGTTTATGTTCCTGGCTTTCCTATCGCTAAGCTGTCTTTTATTACTTGTGTCTAACAAGTACACAGAGACAATCTTCTCCCTCTCCTCAAAATTTCATTTCAACTGTTCAAAGTGTGAGAGAAGAAAAGGAGCAAGAAGAGTTTGAAAGTCTAACAATTTCCTACACGAAAACGAGAAAAGGCTTTTGATATGCAATTGAGCTGCCTGGATGTAAAACTGGGAGAGGAAGGGGCGGTGGGGACTGTATCGGAATTAATTATGAACACAATAACTATTATTTCAGTCAGACCAACAATATATCTTTTCACTCCTAAACATTTCTGGAAATCCAAATTTCAGGTAAGTAGCACAAGGCACCTAACACAAATCATGTTCGTTTAAAAGAAAAAAAAAGTCTCCATCTCAGTACAAAGCGAAAGGATCAAAATCCTGACGAAGGCCTCCCAACGCTACTGTAATCATTTTGACACACGCAGTATTTATTCAAGAGCAGAGCTAAAAAACAATCCAAGGGTTGAGAAACACGAGCAGAGAGCCGCGCTCCGCGCAGAGCCCAGAGGCGGGCTGGGAGCGTTCCCTCCGCAGGGCAGCGGCCCCGGCACCAGCACAGGCGGCTCTAGAGCCCAGCGCTCCCGGGAAGGGTTCTTCAGCAGGCACCCGCTCCAGCACCGCCAGCCGCGGGACAGTCCCCGCCGGGCCGGGGCCAGGTGCAGCGGCACGGCGGCGGTTCTCCCGCGGAGCGGGGCCGAAGCGGGCAACGTCCAAAGTTCCTGAAAACTTCCCAGACCCGGGGACTTACCAGCACTCCCCCCACCCCGGCCCCCGGGGCCCGCCGGGCACGGCTTTCCGCCCAGCGCTCCCGGAGCTCCTTCCCGCCGCACCTGCGGCCCCGGCCGGCGCCCGCCCGGCAGCGGCGGAGCGGGCAGCGAGGGGGTGCCCCGGCCCGCCCGCGCTTCCCCGGCCGCCGCACGCAAGGGCCGGCCCCGGGGCCCGCCGGCCGCCGCGCCCGCTCCTTACCTGGCCGGGTCCCGCCGCGCCCAACTTTCCCACTCCGGGCAAAACTTGCGGCAGGCAGCTGGCCCGCTCCCTGCCGCCGCCTCCAGCCCGTCCCGCGGGGCGGGGGCCGGGCCCAGCCCCCCGCCGGGCCCTGCCACAGAGGCGGGGAAAGGGGGCGGGGGCAGGCGAGTCGCCCCCAGGCGCCGCCGCGGTCGGGGCGGGCCGGGCCGGGCATTGTCCGCCCCCGGAGCGCCCTTCCCGGCGGGGAGGGGGCGCAGGCTCCTCCTCCGCTCGCCATGTTCTTTGTTTCCCCGGCTTTCCCCGGCCCTTTGCCCTGACGACCGCGGGCCCCGCGGCGCCGCCTCTCCTCAGCGCGCCCCCCACCCCCCCTTCGCCGCGGCGGGGCCGGAGGAGCGGGGCCGCCCCGGTCGCAGGTGACCGACCGCTCGCCCCCGCCCGGCGCCCGAGCACCGCCCCGCCCCTCCCGCCGGAGGGGATCCCGTCCCCCTCCGCCAATTAGCTCAGGGGGAAAGGGGCAGCCCGGGCCAATGAGACGCCGGGGAGCTCAGAGAGTCCCCCAGGGTGAGCCAATGGGGTGGGGAGTGGCGAGCAAGCCCGCCTTCCCGCCGCGAGGCGCGCGGAGTCGGGGCGGCGGGCGGCCGGCGGCTGGCAGCGGCGGCGGTGTGAGGCGCAGGCCCGGGGCGGGGATCCGAGCTGCGAGCGGCGGTGGCGGCTCACACGACTCCGGCGTGGGGAGCGGAACGGAGCCGGGGGGCCGCCGCGGCGCGTCCCTGCCAGGCCCGTGGCGCACGTTGGGCGATGTCCCCTCGGTGGCGTGGGCGTGCGGTGGGCGGCTGCTGGCCCCGTCAGCCCCCGGCACTGCGCCCGGCCGCGCCTGCCTCCCCGCGGAGATTCTTGGCGAGGTGGGAGGGCTACAGCCAAAAAGGGGCTTGCAAAACAGTAGAGCGCTGTCAGCCCTGCGGGGCTGCGGGCAGAGCCGCTGGACCAGGCCGGAGCAGCCTCGGGCACCGCGGAGCGCTGTCCCCGGCTGTGGGCTCTGCCGCGGGGGAAAGGCTCCTCCCGGGCCTGCCGGGGGCACGCAGTTCCTTGTATAGCCAGGGGGTGAGCAGAAGAAACGAGTCAGAGATGAAAGCCGCCGTCTGGGATGTCATTGCCCTGCTCAGGACTGTGCTGTGCTCGTTCGGGGACCCACAGGTGTACTTGGCTCAGTCCTACCCAGTAGGACACAGTTTGTACACCCCAAACCGGGGTGGATTTATTGTTGAATCTCAAAATACAGAACCTTGAACTTCCATCATGTTATGCCAGTCCTCAAGTTCAGGCAAATCTTGTTTTTTAAGCAATCCTGATTCTTCTTTCTCCTGGTTGTCCCTCCCAGCCCTGCCATCAGGAAATTTCGCCACTACACCCCATAATTTAGTGCCAAGTTTGTGGATTAACCTGTTAAACTTCAGGTAGGTGTAATGCCTGCTCCTGCTGCAGCTTCCTGCTGCAGGCAAGTGCTCCCCCTGTGTCGTGCCTCCTTTGCCAGTTGTTTGCCCACACTGCAGCACCACCAGCCCCTCACCCCCGAACAGCCACGTACCAAATGCTGACTGAGGTCTAGTCATGCTGCTTCTCCTGCCTTCTCCTTCTTCAGGAACCTTACCTCTCACAGAGGGTATCGGCTTTGCCTTGCGAGATTTACCTTTGGCAAAGCCCTGTTGTGTTTTATCTCACTTTCCACATAACTTCCACCTGTTTCGTTACATTTTCCTTATACATTTGCTCTCAATCCTTAGTGACTAATGGTGGCAGACAAGTATTATGCACTTGCTGCAGAGTTTGAATGCTGGCAGCAAGAGCATGCTGGTGGCTAGCCCCCAGGGGCTTCCCCCTGCCTGGGAAGAACATCTTCTGTGAGTCTTGCCCCTTGCTGAGGCTTGCCATCGCCGGAGTCCAATGCCATTGATCTAAGAATAATAGAGGCTGATTCCAGCTCATATGCCGTACACTACCCCTTGTGGCTGTGCGAGAGTCATCAATGTTACAATTATCAAAAACAGATTTGGCCAAACTTGTATTTTTCACTTGTACATGGCACAGAAGTCCTTCTTTGTCAGCGTTTTCTCTTGAGAGATAAGTATCAGTGGATAAGCACACTGGTGCCAGCATCCTCTCCTGTACATCTCAAAACATAGTTTAGGTTTTTTGCTGCATTTCTGTTTGTCAATGAAGATCTGACCTGTTGAGCAGACTTGGTACCTTTCTGGTGTCCGGGGGTTTTAGCCCAGGGGTTCAGGTGTTATAATTGTCTGTACGGCTTGTATTTCTGTCACAGCAGGGCAGAAGTCCAGGGACAGAGCCCAGGCATACCATTGCAGTACAAACGTGGTACAAGGACAGTCCTGCCCCCAGCAACCCACAGCTCGAGTTAGACAGGATACAAGAGATGCTGAAGGAACAATGACATCTAGTATACATGGAGTAGTTACCTAAGGATTCAGCCAAATCTCAGCAGCAAGCAGAGCAAAAATGTTGGAGTCACTCAGATCCATACGCCACAAATCCCTCCTGCAATAGCCATGTCCAGCTTCCCCATACACGGGTAAAATAAGATGTCCATTGATTACAGCAGATATACAGGTGATTTGCAATGCCTTTATGAGCTGCCACTGATCGACCCATGGCGATTGGCCATGTTCCTGCTCATAATTGGTTTTGAATGTGAGAAAAACATCTAAGCCCCTTTCACAGGGGAAGAGGTTTATGTTAGCATCGCATCTCACTTTTGCTGTGGGCTAAGAGCAGGGGTGGTCACTGCTGCTCAGCTGGCATCTGGTAACTCCATCACCGGTGAGCTTTCAGCAGTATTTAACACCCAGATGGGTCCACAGGAAGGCTGGGTTAGCCCAGTTTTGCCCACCTTTGAAGAGCTGAACATCACTGGTTTACACTTAAAATAGCTTGGTAAACATATAAAGTTCAATCACCTATTTAAGGTGTGTGGTGTTATATTGACTGACTTTTTTCAGTCACAATTTATTACTGTAATATTGTTGAGGGAAAGCTATTAGACTTTGCCAAATGAAATGCTCTTTGAGTTAGAAAAAAAAGTGTCTACTTTGTTACGGGCACGTTTCTCACAAACGCAGCAAGTCAATGGTGTCCTTGTAGTGATTAATAGAGAAGCCATTCAGAGTCCTTGGGGTTTTTTTAATTACCAAGATAACTTACTCATCAAATCCGTTGCTCAAAGACAAAACAACTGTGTTTTACTTTCACTGCTGTAGTGAGATGAAAAAGTGTTGATATATTCTCCCCAGAGGTCATCAGAACTGCAAAGAAGATTGTGGACCCAGTGCGTACACACAGACTGGTGGACAAAGCCTGGGGTTTATTAGACTGTACGAGAAGCTGAACAGAAGGGAAGGAGGAGATTATACCTGACATTTGGAAAGAAGAGGTATCTACCCTCCATAGCATCTGATTTGCAGCAGAGCTGCTGTGTGGGAAGAAGAAAAAGCACAGTCATTTTATTTTAGTTTTTAATGAAGAACAAACACGCTGCAACATTAAGGGCAAAACCACTGATATTTTCTTGCCTGTTCTGATCCAAACTCAAGAAATGTGGCTCAAATCCCTTTTGAGCCAATACTCATGGCCTCACAGATTATTTCCACCAGAAAACCAAGTCAAGGGTAGAGTTGGGAGTGGCCCTGACAAAGTTCTACTTCCTTGTAGAAGAACATACCTTCTTCGATATGTATTCAGCACTCCTAGCTTGCTTCCAGTCTGTTTTCTACCAGAAAGAGTCCTCAAGTTTCTCTCAGGCCGGCATTTTCCACCCTCGCAGCTGTGATGGCTTGTCTCTGCCTTTTCTCCAGCTCTTTACAGTCACCAACAAGCAACACGTTCTGGCTAATGCTCTGAGTAGCCTGGCCTATGTACTCTGAGCTTGTGGGTGAAATTAATATGATGCCATTTTCCTTTATCCAAAACTGTTTGTACTAAAAAAGTTACAAAGTTAGACACTCCTCCAAGCAACACATTTCAGCAGTACAAAATTATTTTCTGCATAGTACAACTTTCAGAACAGCTCTTGGTTCCAGAATGTCTAGCACAAGAGGTTCTGATGGTAGATACAACCATAACAAACCGCTTAATGAATAATACTAAGACTGGGCAAAATTTAATGCAATTTAACAAGAGCAAGTGTAGAGTCTTGCATCTGGGCAAGAACAACTCCAGGTTCCAGTATAAGTTGGGTACTGACCTGTTGGAGAGTAGTGTAGGGGAGAGGGACCTGGGGGTCCTGGTGGACAGCAGGATGACCATGAGCCAGCACTGTGCCCTCGTGGCCA
>WKFP01015197.1:1147788-1163771 GCA_011057875.1 Pterocles orientalis | reverse complement strand
TCTGAGGAGAAGGACTTGGGGGTACTGGTGGATGAGAAGCTCAACATGAGCCGGCAGTGTGCGCTTGCAGCCCAGAAACCAACCGTGTGCTGGGCTGCATCAAGAGAAGCATTAGCAGCAGGTCAAGGGAGGTGATTCTCCCCCTCTACTCTGCTCTCGTGAGACCCCACCTGGAGTACTGTGTTCAGATGTGGGGCCCCCAACATAAAAAAGACCTGGACTTGTTGGAAAGAGCCCAGAGGAGAGCCACAAAATTAATCAGAGGGCAGGAGCACCTCCCCTATGAGGACAGGCTGAGAGAGTTGGGGTTGTTCAGCCTGGAGGAGAGAAGGCTCCGAGGAGACTTAACAGCAGCCTTCCAGTACCTGAAGGGGGCTACAGGAGAGATGGGGAGGCACTCTGCATCAGGGAGTGGAGTGAGAGGACAAGGGGTAATGGGTATAAGCTGAGAGAGGGCAGATTTCTATTAGATATTAGGAAGAAATTTTTCACTGTGCGGCTGGTGAGACAGTGGCCCAGGTTGCCCAGAGAAGCTGTGGATGCCCCATCCCTGGAGGGGTTCAAGGCCAGGCTGGATGAGGCTTTGGGCAACCTGGGCTAGTGGGAGGTGTCCCTGCCCATGGCAGTCGGGGTGGAACTACATGGTCTTTAAGGTCCTTTCCAACCCAAACCATTCTGTGATTCTATGATTCTGTTTAAATTTAAAACACGTTATATTTGTAATATTGTAAGAGAACAGCAAATGTCTGTAGCTCTTTGCACCTTCTACCAGGAATAGACCAGAAATATTAAACATATCATTTCCTAGCAGATGAAAATTGGAGTAGAGTTGAATACAGAAACAAAAGAGGGGAGAACATTAAATTCTGTATTTCAAGAACTGGGATTTACTTATTATTGGACAGTGTTGTGATGGTAAATGTGTAACTTTAACAGACATGCTGTGCATGAGCTTTTAAGGACCAGGGCCCTGTGTATGCTGGGGAGGTGCCATCAACATCACAAACAATTCAGTTTTGCAATACAAGCTGCTCAATTCAAACTTATATAGGTTTTGCTAAGCTTCTCTTCTCTAGCTGAGTATCTGGGATGAGAAAGCAAAGTAATTAGTCCCCATCCTTTGCCTTTTTCTGAGATAATTTTTTTCATTGACTAATGAGAAATTCCAGGCCTTCTGTGCTGTTCACTAAAACATTCGTACAATAAATACAGTATGTGGAGCAAACGGGTAGCACCGCAATATTTTACTGCATTATTACTTTGGTAATATTAAATCACTGAACATGTCATTCAGGTTTAGCATATTATATTCTATAGTAAATTACCAGTAAAAGTAAGCAGTAGCATTTTTCTTACAGTTTAGCTACTGGAATGTAATTAAAGATTGTATCATGCAGGGACAAAAAAAGAGTTGAATTAAAGAGTGTGACTGTTATTCTTACATTTTATAACATGGGAGTGCTTGATTTTATGGCTTTCTTTTAATGCAGCTTTTAAAAGTATTTTTTTTTTTAGAAATTGGAGTAGAAAAATCCCAAAGCATCATAGCGATACTTGTATGACATTGGCACATCGATGCTGAAACCCTTAGGTTTCCCCCAGAAACCACAGCTACTCGAAGAAGCTTGTGTTTGCTTGGAGCAGTAGCTTCTAGCTGGTAGGTGGACCAGCAGGAGACCAGGGCTGCTTGGTGGCTGTCAATGGTAGCAGCAGCCACAAAGATTTAGGGAGCTTGGGTCTCACTCCAGTACCCGCCGTACTGTTTGCACAGGACGACTTGTCCACCTGCTCCTCCCGAGGATGTTCCATCGATCCACAGCTCCTGCCTGCCCGCCTGCCCCACCAGCTGCCACAAATCTGCCTCACTCCTTCCATTTGTTTCCTTTCGTAAAGTTCTTGGAGATCTGCTGATGCAAACTGGTACTGGAGAGGCAGGTGCTCTTCCAAACGCTGCCTGTGAGACAGACTGGAGCAAAGGACGAATGAACCAGAAATGGGAACAAATCTGCCTCAGAGAGTGGCAAGCATCGAGAACAAGTGAATCCAGAGATTCAAGGTCCATATCCTCCCTCTAGACCTGCAGAACTGGTAATGAACCTTTCTTTCATGTCTCAGTAGCTGTAATAGCAGCAGAGATGCTGAATTTCTGTGTGTCCTTCAGCTGTCCACAACAGGAAAGAAGCTTTATGGGCAATTGCTTCTTTTCAAGTCAGTCATCAGAAAAGCTGAGGAGCACACTGCCACGTGGTAGGTATCTGGTGGCTCTCAGACACTATGGGGCCTAGAGATCCGCTGCGAAGAGGCGAGGTTGTGTGTCTGCACTGAGACAAAGGATGCAACTGGCATTTGGCTGTGTGTCTGCTCAGGCCCTTATCCCACCCTCATCTTTCCATCCCCCCCCTCATTTGCACATCCCACCCCTCTCTCCACATCCCACCATCGTCTCTGCATCCTGCCCTTGTTCTCAGTCACTGGAAGTCACTTTTGCTGGGAGTTTCACCTGGAGCAGCTCTTATAGATCCCGAACAATCTGCTTGGTTCTCGTTCCTCTCACAGTCACTTCACAGCGGGTTTCGAAGTGCCCTGAAGTGACAGCACTGCTGTGCGGGAATAGCTGGAAAAATTCTGTGCTGAGGCACACAGCACCGCCCTAGCTCACAGTCCTGTCTCCTAGAAGTTTCGTTAGAACACATTGCTCAAAAAGTGAAGCCTAGAAACATCGTAATACATTGATTTGAATGGAATCGGCATTTGTTTCCATCAGATGAATGATTTAATCCTTGTGTTTCCTCAGCAAGGCCGGGAATGAGCTGCTGCGGCAGCAACTTGCCAATGAGGAGCTCCGAGTGCCAGGCAGGTCATTGCTCTCCTCAGGGCTTGAGACAAACGTTGGGTTCATTGGGGGATCTTTCAGCAGAAGGATAATATGCTGAAAAGCAGCTCAGTCGAAATGATTTTGCTGTTGAACATTTTCTAGCAGTCATAGAATGTGAAATCTGATTTCTTAATTAAATCCTATCAGCACGTGCTCTGAAGGGTTGAGCTCTGTCCCTGTTAAGTGAGATTAAAGGACAAGAGTTGGTACAGTATGCCTCAACCCACATTTCCTGTAAAGGATACAGCTTGTTATTTTTCAAAATATGCTGAATATATTTTCTTTATATCTTGGTTTATTATGACCCATGGGAGCAATTGTAAAACTGAAACATGCAAGAATGAAGGGAAAAAAAAATAACGAGACTACACAGAAGGAGCGGGCATATCCTGACTGTATTCTCTCTCCTATGAAGGAACAGATCGAAAGGTATTTGGCCAGATTTTCTCCAAAAGGAACACATGTTTAGAAAGAATCTTTCCTTAAACATTTTTCAAGTCATTTTTCAAAGAGATTTATTGAGCTAAAGACACATAAAGAGAAATAACGCCTATGTGAACATGAACAAAGGAAAACGCAATGAAAAAACCCATTAAATAGTAACGTAGCCCAGAGTATCATCCTCTGACACTTCTGTGGGACCGCTGGAAATAGTGTAATGTCCCACAGCATGTGACACACATCTTGCAGTCTGCTCCGTGTTGGATAATTATAAAGCACAGAGCCTGTATGTTCACATTAGTCCTTGATACAGAAATGATTCCTGAGCCCCAGCTGCTAACCCTGTAGCCAGACACAGGTGGATTAGTGTCAGTTTCCCTTGCCATCTCTGGTCCTCCCAGCCCCTGGCACACCCCTCTGGTCTCTCCCATTTTTTCACCGCTGTTGTGTTTTTCCTCCAGGCGTGCTTCCTCCTGGAGCCTGGGGTGGTTCATGCGCAGCAGCAGCTGGTGCTCGTTGCCAGCTCACGGCGGCCCCCCAGCCTTGGGATGCTCCATTCACGCTGACATCAAGGCACATGGATGATGGTGGGCCAGGGGTGTCCAAGGGGCTGACGGGTTGGGCAAAGCTGCTTTTTCCCCTGGCTGATCTGTACCTCCCTAAAGCCCCAGCCTGGCCATGGAGACATCCCCTGGTGTGGAGCAGCCTGGAGGCTGGAGGGACCCCTACTCTGCTCCAACCCTGCTGGGAGGGGAGCAGCTCCTGGGAATCCCGTCCCCAACACAACATCACTTTGGCTTCAGTTTTGACTTTTGGCTTTGAGGGTGTCATGAGAAATCTGTTGGAAGTCACCTCCCTTGGGCACTGAATTGGTGGCCGAGGCTGCTGCCATGTACCAAGCCTCCCCTGCCCGAGAACAGTGTTCCTTTCTCAAGCATCCTCATGATAGCCCACCTTCAGAAACTACAGGGATATCGCACAGGGATTGCGTAGCTCCTGGCATTAAATGTCATCAATGTGCTTGGTATGACATTTTGCCAAGAGAGGACTGGGATTTCATGTGACAGCTCACTGCAGGTACTTACACACTCTGCTGGACACAAATGCTTGGCTAGACAATAAGTTTTGCCTTGGTGTAACCGGCACAAAGCACTGATGTGCCAGTGCCTGCAGGAGCAGATGGCTTGCCTATTTTCCTCCAGACATTAAGGCTCCCAGTCTGTGCCACATCCCTTCCCCAGATTCACAGAAAGCTGCAGAGGAACCATCTCCTGTCAAATTTCTTCTCCTGCTTGGGGGGACTGGTTCCAAGCTCAGCTATTCACGTTGCATAGTTCATTTTGGAAAATTTCTGGTCCTCTAGAGTTTCAGACTAAATGCTGAAATTGGAGGAAAACCCCTGAACCACAGCAGGTGCGACTAAAGATGACAATCAGTGGTCTGTGAGAATTGGAGATCCCTTTCCCTGCCACTTACAGGGACCTGAATGCAAGCCCCATCAGCGGGCAGCAAGGCAGCAGCTGTCTAGAAGCTGCGTACGGGTGGCCCAGAGACACTGACACATGGGAGAACTGTAACACCAGAGCTTTCCCTCACTTTCTGAAGTCCAAGTCTGTCTCTCACATCTTGCATTCCAGAAAGGATGCTGAACAACCATTTGCAGCTCCAACAGGATTTTTCCTTGCCCTTTTGACAGCTACCTGCTCTATCACCTCCACCACTGGAAACCAGGGAGAACAATTCCCTGACTTGGTAGGAAGCTCAGGTTTAAATTTTGTAGCTGCTTTTAGAAAATACTTCAGGATTCTTGGCCAGGCGGCTTTGTGTCAGTGGTGCTGGCTGTCACTGCTGTCTCCCCAGGAATGAGGAAAGGCTGTACTAAATATTCAGGGTAAGAATAGCAACAGAGGACTGATACTGCACTTGTGTGCAGGATGGGCGAGATGAATGGCATCTTCCTCTTATTTGCCTTTGTAAATCATCTCCCTCTCTTTTTTTTTTCTTTTTCCTGAGGAGTTTTCATAAGGAGTGGTCATTTTCACCTTATATGATATGCGCAAAATGTCATCAGGGAGGTCCCGCTATTAAAACCAAGGCAGTAAGAATTTTCATGCCCTTATTTCCTCGACAGAAAGGACTTTGTATATAACGCGTAACAAAAGTTTTGGTCCACAATGGCAAGAAAATGACTTCTCTTCTATATATCTGTGTTTCCAAGTGCTTTCAGGAAACACTGTGCTGTACCCATAAATACACCAAATCCCTAGTGGGGTACATCTAAAGAGAATTTTACCGTAATAAAAAAACGAGGATAAACTGGCCGTTTGGCAGATCCTTGCCCAGCGGATCAGCTGCTGGTGCTTGGAATTCACTCCTATTGTCCCCGGGGCTGAATTGCTTTGAAAAAGGTCACATGAGGAGGAGAGGAAGTTTTGACTTTCACATGCCTGTTATTGCTAAGGAAACCACTTCCTTGGTATTCACATATTCAGCATGTCTCCGCTTTTGGCACTCTGACAAATGACATCGTGCTACTGCACCGAGTAACAAAGAAGGGTGGAGAAGGCTGTTAGCGAACTTGACGTGTTTGAAACGCCAGTAGAGCTTTTGTGGGACTGCCAGGCTTCAAACAGGCCCCGTAAGAGCAAGCAGGGCCCTTTGTTAGCTGCAGATGAGATACCTGGAGTTCAGAAATGTGGAAGAAAGGTTCTGGTCTACACTGCAGCAAGCTGAGGTAGTTCAGAGGCTTCCTGGGTTGCAGCAATGGCAATATTCTTACATCTCCCCTGTAGATACTGGGAGACCAGTTTTCTAATACAAATATACCAGAATTATTCTCTGTGTAGAATTTATTTCAGCTTTCAAGTAAATACTTGCTTTTTCTTTGGCATTCCCCATTCCTTCTAACTCAAACAAGGAATTAGAAGGAGCGACAAGCCACTGTTGGCTTCTCTCCACCAACGTGGTTCTTTTTTAAAAAGTATTGAAGCAGAACTTCTTTGAAGTAACGTATTTGTAGATCTCGATCTGACAAGAAGAAAATGTATCCTAAATTAGGCTTATTTCTACTCTAAGAGAAAAAAAAAATTCTAGTATGCTTCAGGCTACAAGTGGGTTTCACTGTAAACATACAATAGCTCCTGAGATTACCAGGACCAAGCGTAAGGCACGCACAAATCACAGGAACTGAACAGCTAAAGCCCTGCTCAATTTACCGAGAGGCTACTGAGCTCTTGATGTGTCAAGATCTATTTGTCTAAATGTTATCTGTAAAAACAACATAATGTAGTGAACTGAGCCTGGGACTGTGGAGGCCAGAAATCAATATTCTACCCCTGGCCCTGCCTCAGATGCATTTGGTGGCCCTGGAGTAGTTGTTTAATCTCCCTGCGTGCTCGCCAGAGATAAAACCCTTCAAATGTAATAAACTCCACCGAAGAGCTGTGCAGATTGGTTCACAGCTTCTGTATACTTCTCTGGAGACGTGAATTGTTATAGAAATATCACCATTACATGCAGGACTTCTAGAGGTTTGTCTCCAGACCATGTATCTTTCCATCTGAAATTTCCACTCTATTTTCTAGAAGATGCTCTCATCCCATGGAGACTTCGAGCACAGCCTGGTGGCAGCACAGAAGCCACCAGGGTATCTGTCATTATGTCTCCCCCCCCCCCCTTTTTTTTTTCTTAAATATGTTAAAACAGAATTATTTAAAAATTGGTTCAGGTGTTTTCTCTCAGAGAGCATCCTCATTTTCATCCTGTCTGTGGCAGGAACAGACCGTCCTTCAGCAGAAGTCATTTGCTTAATGCAGAGATCACAGAGAGAAGGACCCATAGCCTGTTTATTTAGGAAGTCTAGATAATAATTGTGATTCCTTCTAGCTTAAAACCATTGAAAACGTGCCGGGTGCCGTGTTCCACTCATTTTCCCTAATATCAGTATTTCTGAGGGATTATCTCACCAGAGGCTCAGCTGGGCCACACTCGTTCCCAAGGATCTCAGAAGGGTTACCTGAGGCGAGACGAAATAGGTAAAAGCCTCAGTGAAGCCACAATCACCTTTTCCAGGTTTTAAACAACAAAACCAATGAAAAAAAAATAATAAACCAACAGACACCACCACAAATTATCTTACAGAATATAAGAAAGGAGAGAAATACTGGCTGCATCCCTCTTCCATGCAGCTAATGAGTTTCACATACAGAGGAATGTATATTTTTTATATATATATAGTATATTTTATTTTAGTATGTGTATTTGACAGTCATTAGTACTTACAGAAATGAGCCCAGCACCTCTAACAGCACTGGGTTTTGTCTCCCATGTCAGTCTGCCCTCGTGGTGCTGTTCTAACGCAGTTGTTATCACAGGCTGTGGCTGGCAGGTGGTAGCTACACCCAAACCTAGACCAGGTGTGGGGTACCGTCAGCAAATGCTGGGAATATTCGCTACAGCCAGTGGGGAGGCACTGGGGGGACGCGCTCGCGGCAGCCAGAGTTGCTAAGCACGCAGCCTGCTATGCTGCTGAGCAGGCAGGACCCGGCAGAGCCATTAAGTCTGGGAGCAGCTGGGTATTTAATACGCTGCGTGCTACCATGCATTTACATAGCTTAAGTTGTAGTAAAGCCCTAGTAGTAAAGGGTCAAAAGTGCAGGGCTGGAGGGCTAAAGCCCACGCAGGCTGCATTGCAGCCCATCCTGTCCTCAGCAGAAAAGGACTTAGGGAGGAACTGCGAGAAAACGAGTCTCACTCCAACCAAGGAGAATTTTAAAGGCCAAAAGGCAAGGATGGTAAAAGTAGCTGAAGTCGAAGCACGTATGAGCAGGTCTGGCACAGGTCATTTACACAAAGGCTGTGGGGTATCTACATGCCCCCAGTAAACCGAGTGTAAGGAGCGCAGTGGAAGGGAAAAGGAGATTCCCCTCCTTCATGGTTTACATGTCTAAAGCAAAATAACTTTTTGCTCACCCTGTGTGATCTTAAGATTCGTTTACGTGAATCATTTGACACTGATTTATTTCCCAGTGTGCATAGTTATGTAATTCCTGGGGCACTGTCTTCACCCTGACACTGCCGGAGAGCAGAGCTCCCCGCAGCAGGCTCTCCGTCCCCTCTCTTCTCTCCCTCATTAGCAAAGGCTGTTTGAACACTCGCGGAGCTTCCAGCTTCGGACAGACGAGCCCATGTCTGATTTCATTTCCCCAGTGTCATCGTGGACTTCAGTGACCATGCTTTTCATTTATACTGACGGAACCAAGATTGAAATCTGTCCCCCAGCAAATATTTATCAGAGCATATCGAAGGCAAAGCAGACCAGAAGAGAAACAAGCAAAGCAGTGAATGCCATTAAACTCTGCCAAGACAGATTGCAAAGTCAGTGAAAACCACCCGAGACACAGAGCTAGAATGTAGGACAAAGCAGAACACTGAAAAAAAGTCACTCCCAATTTCCAAACACTGATGTCCTATGGAACAATTTTTAATTACTTATAACTTGCAGAGATTAAGAAGGAAAATCTGCACAGAAGATATGAGCACAGTCCATGATCACTGCTCTGCTGCTTTTGTTACCATCTTGGCTCCAACACATACATCTGTCACAGCTACCTGCTTGGGTCAGGGACCCTTTCCACAGAGTAGTAAGAAAGAAACAGGACAACATCCACGGCTGGATTTCTAAATGATATAAAATAATGGGATGCTACACTTTAATTAGATAATTAAAACTCTGTTGCTGCTTTGCTACATGCCAAGGACACTCAGTTTCTTGGCAACAGACCTCTAATTTTCCTTCTTTGATATCCAGGTCACAGCCATTTGGATTAGAGGCTCATTTCCAGCAGCAGGGCATGTAAGTGGCACACAACTTCCCGTCCTGCTGTTGGTATTCAGCGCCTTTCAACTACACTTATAAAAGCTGTTAAATGTTTAAGCCATTACAAAGGGCAGTTTCTCAATATTCACAGAGGTCAGGGGGCATGTAAGCATGGTAAAAAATTAGGTAGCCCTGTGCAACACCAGCAACTTCTTGTATCAGCAACAAAGTCTCATCCTGTTCCAGCTAAAGGTGTCTGAAAGGGTAAAGGGAGAGAGGGGGAAACAGCAGTCTCATCCCCAGCTCTCCAGCTTCTTTGGTCTGCCCCATGCCTGACCATTTGCTATCATCCCCCCTTCTTATGAGAAAGGGGAACACTGTGGTAGAAGTGTCTGTGCTGTCCAGACGAGGTGAGGAAATCACCTCCATTTCTGAGGAGTGCTGACTTGGTCAGCTAGCTGGAAGAAAAGCAGGTAGCCCTGATGGCGAGCCCTAGTGCTTTGCCTGAGCTGCCATCACTTGAACAGTGGAGAAAACTCCAGCCTCAGGATCATCAAAGGTCATCGATCCGTATGCAAGGCACAGTTCCTCATTCCCAGCCCCAAGAGAACTGGAAAGGCGTTAACAGCACACGCATGCATCTGAAAAGCAGATACTTTTTCACAAGAAAGGAATACAGAGCACGGCACCAAAGAGTGGGTGAGACAGAACAAATCATACAGAGCAGATGGCAGCCACGCTGCTTAATGCCCTGTTGGAAGGTGCCCAGCGAGTCTGGTGATGAGCCACAGAAGAACCTATACAGAGTAACGCTCTTTGTTGAAAGTGCCAGCAATTTATTATATTCTGTTCCCAAGAACAGCTGAGGTGAATCCACCACAGTAACTATTTACTATTCCTTCCAACAGCCCTGAGACTGTATCTGTACTGCTGCTGTGGTTGATTGTACCTTCTGGGCAGATGTGAACCTGTTCAAAGCTAGCCAGGTTAGCACGGTGCCACAGCCCAGCCAATAAACCACCCAGCGAGTACACTAGCTTATGCTTGCTGCTATGCTAACCACGGTTTTGGTCAGCTTGGTGTGACCAGACCAGACTTGCATCCACCCAGAAAACATAACAAAACCAGAGCTTGACAAAGATGATACACCACGTGTTGCAGCAGTAGTGGGTTAATTGCTCCTCTCTCCAGTGACTTCAAGCAAAGGAACAGTTACTAGGAACATGCCCTCTACAGAGTCTTTAACAAAGCAGGTATAAGACAAGATATTTGTATTCTTCTCTCATGGCAGATGTAGAACCTACAACCATGCCTACATATCACCATTTAGCTCTAAGAAATCAAGTTTGATTCTTTTTCATTAAAAAAAAATCATTGAGCACTTTCATCAAAACAGTGCTGCAAAGTGAGACTTGGCAGAACTCGTGGAGATCATCCTTTCCATTGCCTGGCCTGTATTTGATCTAGCACTAGGGACAGGTGAGGTAAACAAAGCAGAATCTTGACCACAAAAGTCTGGATTGCCTTGAAATGCTGGAAATGAAGTTAAGACAATACTGCTTTTTTTCCAGAGCACAGTCTGGCCCTGCAAGATAGGTATCTCATGCACAGAGGAGGAAATGAATCCATTTTTACTCAGAAGATGAATACTGCTCTCAATAGATGAGCGCATCTTAAATACTGTTATTGTTTCATAAACTGGTAATGACCAAATAGTAGCCATCTTCTCTGTTATCTCCCGTGGAACAAAGCACGCCACTACTCCATGGTTATGTTTAGCATGAGCCATCTACTCTTGAAACATCACTGTCCACATCCAGTCACCTGCAACATCTAATAAACCATGGATCAAAGTAGAGAGCAGGTCAGCCAGCCTTGGCAACCGTACCATTCTGTATGGGCCAGCTCAGCAACACAGCTCACTGTCGTTGGGACACAACTGAGTAGTTTCGATTTTTGCTATGTTTATTTTGGTTATCTTGTAAAGGGAACATTCCACAGTATCCTGGCAGGCAACTAAGACACACTAATCTGTCTCAGGGGAAACCTTGTCACCAGCTAAAATCCATAAAATTATTACACAAAAAAATACATAGCTAAGTCAGAAAACAGGAAAAAGAAATTTTGCTCTTTCTTTTAAAAATACAAAATCTTAATGAAGAAACTGTATTAGAGGTAATGCAGAACATAATTCTTTTTTAAAAAGAAAACCTCTCCTGAAAACATTTCAGAGCTCACACAAGAAGCTTGTTAAGCAGTTTTATTTGTTTTAGTAGAGTTTGCTTTTATCACTTGATTTTAGATAATTATTTTTCCAGTTAATAATCATCTCTCTGTCTCACATTTAGCTTTAAAAGGTGCCTATCATCTTTGTATTTGAGTAGTAAAGCTTGCTGGTTTATTTATTGAAATAATGACCACAGATTAGTACGTGAATAATATTGTTCCCACATATACTTGGAAATATTGTAGCCATCTTTGTTGTGGTCTCTGATTTTTAATTGTAGGTCTGATGCCAGTGAATGGAATGAAATACAATTCTTTAGAAAGCGTCACATTTCCCATCTTTGGAGAAAAGTTATTTTCTTTACTTCGTTATTATTTCACCTGACAGTTACCTCAAGCCTGTAACGACAGTCTTAACTCTTCACTACTGCTTGGTGGTGTTTCACTGACAGTTAACACTTTGTTACCGTGGGATGACTGCTCAAAAGACTCTGGAGAGCAATGCAATTTTCAAATTTCATTTTTTAATTAATAAATATTCATCTCTCAAATCATCCTGGCAGCAATCTGATCATGGGCATGGAAAGGAGTTCCACTAATTCTGAAACTCAGGCTCCCTTTCATGCAGGATTAAGGCAAGCGAACCAGGAAACCTACTGACCATTCCCTTTCTTGTCTACAAAAGGAGGGTGTCCTCACTTCCCACCGCTATTAATAAACTATATACATATATCTATGACCACTGAAGAACTATGTGCAGATTTCATTTTGACTGTAAATGTGGCAATGCCTGTGAACCAATCAAAAGAGTGCAGATCTTTCAGAAAGATGAAATCAACTGTCATTGTCCTCCAGCAAAAACTGGAAAACTTCATTCTTCTTCAGATGATCTTTCTTCATTCTCAGAATCCCTCACTTTCAGATGCAAGTGCTTCATCAACAGATTTTGTATGCCTCTCCCCAGCATAAACCCCGTAATGCAGCTGGTCACCCTTTACAGTAGCCCAGGACATCTGCTTTGTGGAGAACCTTGCTGCCCACTCACCTGAACTGTTAACAACAATGACACCCCCCAGCCCCCCAACTCGTGTCTTCATGTAGTCTAATGCGGTATCAGCAGCCATCTCTGGTGACATTCCTGAAAAGAAGAACAAGATAACTTCATAGTATCTGTCTTGAAATAAGTTTTGAAATTCCCTTCAAGCTTCACCCCTCCCCACGGAGCTACCCAAATCTAATTCCGCCTTCAACTAAATCAGCAAGTGTAGCAAAGGAACTGTTTATAGGAAGGCTCTGAACAGTTGCTAATAGCTGCTATGGTATGGTGCTGCTACAAAGACAGGATTTAAATAGCTTCAGATTGTAATTCAGCTTTAGTGTTTGACATAGACTAACTCATCAACTCTATGTTCAAGACACAACATTTCTTATGCCTTTATTTGAAGGTAAAAATGCCAACCTGCAAGCTTTCCATCAAAGGTTTGTCACAAGAGAGGTCTTAAGCATTTACAATTTGAAAAAATCCACATTAAAACAATCCAAAATTTCAGTCATCATCTATGTTCCAAGCCCACTGGCCACAATGGAGTTCAAAGCACATACTCCACACTGTCATAATTTATCAGCAGCAGACATCAGCGTTCCTCTTCCTGAAACCATCAGGCAAGATGAGGACTCAAAGTACTAGACATCAGAGAAAGGACCAGCAAAGCAACTTTATCTTTTCATTACACTTGATTAATATTAACAGAAATATTTTCTAAATAAACCAAAGTTAATGTGTACATCATACACACAGGCCTGCAATAGCTGCAGAGTATTTGTTCACTGCAAGTTTGAATATATATTCTGGAATGCACTTGGCTCAGCCTAATTGTTCTGAAATAGCACAGGTCGTGTTCTCCTCAGTCCCCGCAGCGGCAGGGATGAACACTGAGAGGATCAGGAGAACACACCTGATCAACAACTGCCACAGAGGCTGGTGCAAGAGCTGCAATTTTGGTTTTTTTTTGACCATAGGGAGGCTTATGTGGCACCAGGCCTGCTAGCGACAGATGGAGTTCCCCTGTCTCACAGGGGTGAGGATTCTCACTCCTAAGCTGGCCGGGCTCAGCGAGAGGGCTCTGAACTGGGTTCGAAGGGGGAAGGGGGATTCCCAGGCCCATCCCAGACAAGCCCAGGGGTGGCCCACTGAGGGCAGGAGTGGATCCGACAGCTCAGCTCAAGGGCATCTGCACCAAAGCCCGCAGTGTGAGCAGCAGGCGAGAGGAGCTGGGGCCGTTGTGCAGCAGAACAGCTGCGACCTAGTGGCCATCACAGGAACATGGGGGGGACAAGTCTCATAGCTGGAGGGCTGCAATGGGTGGCTGTAAGCTCTTCAGAAGGGACAGGCAAGGAAGGAGAGGAGGGGGGTGGCTCTGGGTGTTAGGGACTATTTTGATTGTACAGAAATCGAGGATTGTGGTGATAAGTGTGAGTGCTTATGGGTAAGAATGAGGGGAAGGGCTCACAAGGCTGATATCCTGCTGCAGTGTGTCCCAGGCCACCCTCCCAGCAGCAGGAAGCAGATGAGGCATTCTATAAGCAGCTGGCAGAAGTCTCGCGATCGCTCCCCCTGTTTCTTGTGGGAGACTTCAACTGGCCAGACATCTGCTGGAAATACAACACAGTGGAGAGGAAGCAGTCTAGGAGATTGTTGGAGTGTGTGGAAGATAACTTCCTGACACAGCTGGTAAGCAAGCCTACCAGGGGAGGTGCCTCACTTGGCCAGCTGTTCACAAACAGAGAAGGACTGGTGGGAGATGGGGTGGTCGGAGGCCGTCTCGGGCTTAGTGACCATGAAATGATAGAGTTCTCCATCCCTGGTGAAGGGATCTGTCTGGAAAAGAGGAGACTGAGGGGTGACCTTATTAATGTTTATAAATATTTATAAATATGTGAAGAGTGAGTGTCAGGAGGATGGAGCCAGGCTCTTCTCTGTGACATCCAGTGATAGGACAAGGGGCAATGGGTTCAAGCTGGAACATAGGAGGTTCCACTGGAATAGGAGAAAAAACTTCTTCATGGTGAGGGTGACAGAGCACTGGAACAGGCTGCCCAGAGAGGGTGTGGAGTCTCCTTCTCTGGAGACATTCAAAGCCCGCCTGGATGCGTTCCTGTGGGATCTGATCCAATCCCCCTGCCGGTTCCTGCTCTGGCAGGGGGATTGGATGAGATGATCTTTCGAGGTCCCTTCCAATCCCTGACATTCTGTGATTCTGTGAAAGTGGCAGAGAAGACGACCAGGCTGGCTAAACAGGGAGCTTTTCCTGGGACTCAGGGAAAAAAGGAGAGTCTACCACCTCTGGAAGAAGGGTCAGGCAACCCAAAAAGAGCACAGGGAACTTGCCAGGTCATGCAGAGTTAAAACTAGGAAGGCAAAAGTCCAACTGGAACTCAACCTGGCTGCAGTGGTGAAAGATAATAAAAAATGTTTTTACAAATACATTAACAACAGAAGGATAGCTTTGGAGAATCTCCATCCCTTGTTGGATTCAGGAGGGAACATTGTCACCAAGGAAAAGGCTGAGGTGCTTAATGCCTTCTTTGCCTCAGTCTTCAATAGTCAGACCAGTTGTCCTCAGGGTATTCAACTCCCTGAGCTGGCAGGCAGGGACAAAGAGCAGAATAACCTTCCCACAATCCAGGAGGAAACAGTTAATGACCTGCTGTGCCATCTGGACACACACAAGTCCATGGGGCCAGATGGGATCCACCCAAGAGTACTGAGGGAGCTGCAGGGGAGGTTGCCAAGCCACTCTCCATCATTTATCAACATTCCTGGCTAACAGGGGAGGTCCCAGAAGACTGGACACTTGCCAGTGTGACACCCATCTACAAGGGCCGTAAGGAGGACCTGGGGAACTACAGGCCTGTCAGCCTGACCTCGGTACTGGGGAAGATTATGGAACAGCTCATCTTGAGTGTGCTCACACGGCATGTACAGGACACCCAGGGGATCAAGCCCAGCCAGCATGGGTTCATGAAAGGAAGGTCATGCTTGACCAATCTGATCTCCTTCTATGACCAGGTGACCCGCCAGGTGGATGAGGGAAAGGCCGTGGATGTCATCTACTTGAACTTTAGCAAGGCCTTTGACACCGTGTCCCACAGCATTCTCCTAGAAAAGCTGGTGGCTCATGGCTTAGACAGGAACACCCTTTGCTGGATAAAAAAACTGGCTGGATGGCCGAATCCAGAGAGTCGTGGTGAACAGAGTGAAGTCCAGGTGGCGGCTGGTTACCAGTGGTGTTCCCCAGGGATGGGTTTTGGGGCCTGTCCTGTTTAACATCTTTATCAGTGACCTGGATGAGGGGATGGAGTGCTCCCTCAGCCAGTTTGCTGATGACACCAAACTGAGCGGATGTGTTGATCTCCTTGAGGGCAGGGAGGCTTTGCAGAGGGATCTGGACAGGCTGGACCCATGGGCTGAGGCCAGTTGTATGAGGTTCAATAAAGCCAAGTGCCGGGTCCTGCACTTTGGTCACAACAACCCCCTGCAACGCTACAGGCTCAGGGGAGAGTGGCTGGAAAGCTGCCCAGCAGAGAGGGACCTGGGGGTGCTGGGCGACAGCCGGCTGAACA
>WKFP01015197.1:1116798-1133252 GCA_011057875.1 Pterocles orientalis | reverse complement strand
GAGTAGAGGGGGAGGAGAACCTCTCTTGACCTACTGACCACCCCCCTTCTGATACACCCCAGGATGCCATTGGCCTTCTTGGCCACGAGGGCACAGTGCTGGCTCATGGTCATCCTGCTGTCCACCAGGACGCCCAGGTCCCTCTCCCCTACACTACTCTCTAACAGGTCAGTACCCAACTTCAAAGTCAACTGATGAATCACAGGCCTTACAAACTGCTCTGACATTTATGTGGAGACGGACCTCATCTCAAACTGATACGATGGTGCAGATGGGCTTCCCACCCATCCATCTGTTACAAAGGATTTACTGAAAAGAATATTAGTAAATTCAGTACACCCTTGCACACTCATGTGACACCCTTCAACCAACTAAAGTTAGATTCTCCTGAGAAATTAAGAAAGGTGCATCCAGATGTACATTTTCCTAGGTATGTATTTACCTTAAGCAACTGCGAGCATAATGAAAGTACAGAGATCACATATGTGGCAGCTACGTGTTTAAGTAAAGAGCACAAGCAGCAATGAATAACAAAGTGGATGTGTCTGACATACCTTATCTGCGGTACAGTGAATAGACAACTACACCCTCCTTCTTACTGCCCCTTTAAACTTTTTTATTGCTTCAGCGTCACATGTTTTCTTTGTTCATCTTCAGAACAAAGGCAAAGAAGATATAAACAATCTGTTGCAGAGCTAGTTGACTCAGAAACATTACCAAGGCAGGAAAAACTCTCAAAGTACATATATCATAGTATAATCGTCTACCGTTAGCTAGTAAGAATCTCAACAAGTACCTGTAGTATACCAGAGAATGCTATTAGCAGCAATGATTTTGTTCAATCAAGAATTATTCTTGTATACTGACTATATTGTGATCCAGAGAAGATCAATTGGATTTGTTCATTCTTTTTTGCCCAATACCCAAGAAGTTACATGTACTTATTCTATCCCCATTCAACTGACACAGCATCTGCTGTTTTATCTCTTAGCCCTGCATCAGAAGTAGGGTTTTCTGTCAATTGCTGTCAGGTTCCTTTTAGTTAATACCTCCTCCAGTTGCTCTTTCCCTGTGATTCACAGAGGAACTAGCAGCCCATGTACTACCTTATGGCCAGACCCAACTCCCTTTCTGTGGGGTTCTCAAGCAATCTCCAGCAATTCTTGACAAGGTTATGGTCAGAATCTTTGGAGTGAGCGACCAAAAAAGAAAACAAACCACACCGTATTCTCAGCAAAAGGTGTACAAGATGCCATGTTGTACATGCAATGAAATCTAGGCTTTTGCCAAAAATTAATGCAGGCTTCGAACCAGCAAAAGAGAAAGGTCTCTCTCCTGGAGACACCAAACTTCACTTGGAAAGCTGTGAACCCCAAGGTTTACAACATCGTTACAACCAGAGGGCTGGAAGTAAAGCACACACCAACATTCAAATTCCCAGTATGATCTGGTATTATGTTGCCTCTGACTAATACTACTTCACCTTCTGCCTGTTTGCCTCACGCAAGTTTCTGCATAATCATCGTGGACACAACAGGGAAAAAGAACATTCCGCATGTGATACAGGAACAAAACAAATGGGCTTGCATAAACTAAAGACCTGTTTTCAACTTTGTGGATTTGTGCTGATGTTTTGGGCACTGGTTGTTAGAAAAAGAACAGCATGGCTAAGAGAAGAAAAAGTCTTGAGCCCTTCAGAAATACACAAGTCTTCTATTATCAGATATTCCAGAACAAGACAATGCTAAAACTTAAGATTCCAAACACTGTTACAAGAGAAAAAAAAAAAAAAAAGCAGTTGTAAAGAATGAATGGAGACTCAGATGCCATGCTATTCCAATTCACATACTCAGGAGACAAAGCTCCCATTACTATTATTTCACAGAACAGATGAACAACATGTAACACAGCATTTATGTAATGTAATACAACGTTTTCCTATGCCACAACCATTGACGTACAGCTGGAAACTAAAAACAATTTAGTATTTATGCCTGCCTCACAGGCATAAGAAACATTTTTGATGCCTGATGATTTTCCTTCCTTTCCCATCCACCTTACCTTCCTCTCTACTTTACATTAGACTTGCTTATTTTTCCAAGTGACTTTCATTTTGCTGTTGAGCAATACCATCCAGTAGCGTCTCTTTTCACACCTACCACTACACTGAACTTCTCGGTCAACTTTTTCATTCCTATCTACAATAACCAACAGCCACAATCAGCACTCAGAAGGAGTCACCAGTCAAAATCTGATGTTGTTGAACTATCTAATCCAGTTCAAAGACAAATGCGATCATATACTTAACCAAGATCAGCTTTATTATTTTTTTTCATGGACTTGTTTTAAAATGTGGATCGGAGATTTTTTTAAAAAATCACAGTTCCTCTGTGGAAAAGAGTGATGCCTGCAGTTTGTTACAGCTGCTCCATGCACTTCTGGAACTGGTGATTTTAAGAGCAATAAGTTCTGATTTTGTCTTCCATTAACGCCACAAAACCTACACTATGTCAAAGTGACCAACAATCTTCTTAAGAATCAACAAGTTAGTTTAAGTTTCTTCCAATCACTTACACTCGAGCAAATTCACTGAAAGCTTTATTTTTCACTACTTTCACTGAAGACACACTGTGAAGACTGTGTCAAACCATGTAGCACTCGGAACAGAAGTATTCTCAAGTCTGAATGTAGGCCTTCAAGCTTTGGGGCTTTTTGTTGGTTTTTTTACCAATAGCACAAAATAAATTACCTGAATTTAAAAAGTACTTAACAAAAACC
This sequence comes from Pterocles orientalis, assembly GCA_011057875.1. Lineage (NCBI taxonomy): Eukaryota > Metazoa > Chordata > Aves > Pterocliformes > Pteroclidae > Pterocles > Pterocles orientalis. The sequence goes on along the minus strand of WKFP01015197.1, from coordinate 1,130,474 downwards.
CTACTTCTGAAACTCTTCAGGGTTGGAATCTGGCTCAAGATTCTTCCTCCATCTCTCCCGGGATCTCTCAGTTATGAGTTTCTCCCCTGGAGTCTCAGGAATACCCATGGCCTGAGCAAACAGGTGTGCACCATGGTCAGTCAGCAGCATGTGCTTCGTCTGCAGGAAAGAGACAAGAGATTCATTGACAATTCTTGTTTGCCTTGCACTGAGCAGTTTTGCATAACCACTCTTTATTTTTAGAAGCATCCACAGAAAGAAAATTCCAAATTTTGTTTTATTTTTAACTTTCTAGATTTCTGTGCCTATATCCTCTTCTACTAGCTCTCCGAAACACAGATACAAACTTTCACCATTACGACTAAAGAATTACATTTATCTATTTAATACTTATTACAATGAGAAAAGAAAAAACTGTAAATTTGCTCTTTTGCTAATTTATATGCAACTTCTTTGTACCATTTCCAGTCAATCATGAAAACACTACTTAACTAACTCTTTTGTCCTGTTAACTAAGAGATCTAGGAGTTTACTCAGAAGGAAAGAATGGTAAATAAATTCCTGTTCAGTTTGAAGGTATTACACCCCATAAGAGTAAAATAACCCAAAAATGTAAATACCATACACTAAAGTGTTTTTTAACATGAGCGGAGCCATTTTATTTTAAATACTTCCTTCAACTAGCTGCTACTCTTATAGACCCGGAATTTCAAATTTAAGAATAGAACATTGTTCTCACAGGTTTGACAAAAAAATGTTTGCTCTAACATTTGCAGGAGCTCTATTTTTGATTCCTTTATTTAGCAAAGCACTGAGACCAGATTTTAAGTCAACAACCTTAGTTAATTCCATCCCTCAAAGTCTGGGTTAATTCCTATTTTAGAGAAACTTGCCATATAAATTTGTTTCATTAATCCTTATACTTTAGTAGGAGCTCTGAATTTTTTTTTCTTTTTAATCTGTGTCCAAAAATAAGCATCACCTTCTTAGACCACTACAGAGCTGTTAATTGATCATCAGCACCTGGGAAGGTTTTGGAGGAGAGTATGGAGCCATTTTTGAGAGCACAGCAGCTAACTGCAAACAAGCTTTTATGTCCATGCAGCAGCACAGGACACAAGTACCAAAATGTAAAGGTCCAAAAGGTAGAACCACGCGATGCTGGAGGCAGCAGGCCTGCAGAGACAAGTAGGAGACCGCAGTGGCACATACTTTGCTCTCAGCCTGAAGTGAGAGTGCCAGAGGTTGGGTATTTCTGCGTCATGCTGCATTCCATGGGACATTTACAGTCTCAAAGCTTCAGACTTCAAGATGCTGCAAACCACCAACTTCTGTTGATTTCTAAAGCAATGACAAGCAAGCACTACTATGACCAAGCCATAGCACCGCTTTGTTTTAAAGGATTCAAGCTGAACCTCTTCCCAAACCACAGACACTTGAGCTCTGCTTCAGCTTATTACAGCCTCTGCACTAACCCCTTCAGATGGTTACAGGGGTGGGAAACGGGACTACACTTGAAACATTCCCAGTCATTCACATATGTGGAGGTGCTGCCGTTATGCATTTTTGAGAACTTCTCTTTTTTATTGACAAAGTCCTCAATTCATGAGAGTATTGCTTTAGAGAGCAAGGGTAAGGGATACAAGGAAGAAGTCCTCTCTAGATGTGAAAGAGTGGACAGTAAGCTTAGGTGCTGAGTGATGTCCCCAGATGGTAAGACCCACCTATTACTCACAAAGCTGAGTGTTCTTCCTACTCGAAAGACAGCTTCTTTGTGCAATACTGCCCCCCTCTGCCAATAAACCACCAGAAGCACATAGAATCACAGAATCACAGAATGGTTTGGGTTGGAAAGGACCGTAAAGATCATCAAGTTCCAACCCCCCTGCCATGGGCAGGGACACCTCCCACTAGCACAGGTTGCCCAAAGCCTCATCCAGCCTGGCCTTGAACACCTCCAGGGATGGGGCATCCACAGCTTCTCTGGGCAACCTGGGCCACTGCCTCACCAGCCACACAGTGAAAAATTTCTTCCTAATGTCTAGTCTAAATTTACTCTCTTTCAGCTTATACCCGTTACCCCTTGTCCTCTCACTGCACTCCCTGATGCAGAGTGCCTCCCCATCTCTCCTGTAGCCCCCTTCAGGTACTGGAAGGCTGCTGTTAAGTCTCCTCGGAGCCTTCTATCCTCCAGGCTGAACAACCCCAACTCTCTCATAGGGGAGATGCTCCAGCCCTCCGATTAATTTTGTGGCTCTCCTCTGGACTCTCTCCAACAGGTCCAGGTCTTTTTTATGTTGGGGGCCCCACAGCTGAACACAGTACTCCAGGTGGGGTCTCACGAGAGCAGAGCAGAGGGGGAGAATCACCTCCCTTGACCTGCTGCTAATGCTTCTCTTGATGCAGCCTAGGACACGGTTGGTTTCTGGGCTGCAAGCACACACTGCTGGCTCATGTTGAGCTTCTCATCCACCAATACCCCCAAGTCCTTCTCCTCAGAGCTGCTCTCTATAGATCCAATAACTCAAATGTTTGGTTTTGGGTTTTTTTTGTTGTTGTTTTATTTTTAGGAAATACATTGAACTTTTCTTTTGACTTTATCTGTATCAGAAGGTTTTGTCCTCCATCATTTATTTTCTTCAGCAATTAAAACTTGATTATCATCTTTTAAATAAGATTAACAGAACTAAAGTTTTATTGTGAAAAAAAAAGTTATTTCTTAAAACTTTTCCAAGGTTTCCCTCCCATATGCAAATTCTGACAACATACCCACCTTCCTGAGCTGCACAAAGAAGAAACACCTGCATACAGAGAAATAAGTTTCTAGGATAAGTTAAGTTCGGGGGGGCAGTCTTGGTTTGGTCTTTTTTGTTTGTTTGTTCATTTTTTTGTTTGTTGGGGTTGATTTCTTTTCAGTCATCACTGAAAATAACATATTGTAAGGAGAATTTGATCTGTTTTTCTTTTCAATATATTTTGTTGATCAAAAGAGCTGGTAGAACATTGACAAAAAAAAACCAAAAGCACAGTTTCTGTCTTATCTTTCTTCTACAGTTTCATGAATACATTTGCTAATTTTTTGAAGTGCCTAATTCTTCTGGGACACATTTATACAAAGTAATCCAAAAGGAACAAAAAAAAAAAAAAAGGTTCCAGAGATCTTACTAACAAACATCGCCAAGTTTAGCTAATTTCATGGATAACAGGGAGGAAAAAATCCCTCAAATTTCTGCAGCTGGCCTGAAATTCAGACCATCACTGTTCTTCATTTAACAATCCTGGTAATGCACACAGCACAGCAAAAATTTGCACCTTTGCCTTGAGAAGTCTATGTTCTAAGCTAAATTCACGTTTGTTTAACATAGAGTTGGATGACATAGCACAGGAAAACATAAATAGTTCACGTATACCAATGAATCAACACTAAATTTTCACAAGATGCCCATCTAATGAGGTGTTGGAGCTGAGGGGGATTACGTACCCCACTTAAAAAAAAAAAAGCCATTTCAGTGATCATTCAATTTTTGTTCACTCCAAACAGGAATAATGCAACAGGACTTTTAACTACTTTCTCAAGGATTTGTTGAATTAGTTAGTTAACATACTAAAAGCCTTCCATCACTAGAAACTGCTATGTTCAGTAGCACAATAAATCATTATTCTGCTGCCCTCCTTTCTTCTACCCTATGAATGTGGACGAGTTGGAGCTCAGTGAGAATGCGACAGCACACAGGATAGATGCGCGCACAAACAATCTAGAGGCGCTACTCTGGCCACCAGATGGAGCCCATATTCACAGAATCACAGAATCACAGAATGTTAAGGAGTGGAAGGGACCTCGAAAGATCATCCAGTCCAATCCCCCTGCCGGAGCAGGAACACCCAGATCAGATCGCACAGGAACGCATCCAGGCGGGCTTTGAATGTCTCCAGAGAAGGAGACTCCACAACCTCTCTGGGCAGCCTGTTCCAGGGCTCTGTCACCCTCACCATAAAGAAGTTTTTTCTCATATTCCAGTGGAACCTCCTATGTTCCAGCTTGAACCCATTGCCCCTTGTCCTATCACTGGATGTCACAGAGAAGAGCCTGGCTCCATCCTCCTGACACTCACCCTTCACATATTTATAAACATTGATTAGGTCACCCCTCAGTCTCCTCTTTTCCAGACTAAAGAGACCCAGCTCTCTCAGCCTTTCCTCATAAGGGAGATGCTCCATTCCCTTAATCATCCTCGTGGCTCTGCGCTGGACTCTCTCCAGCAGTTCCCTGTCCCTCTTGAACTGAGGGGCCCAGAACTGGACACAATATTCCAGATGCAGTCTCACCAGGGCAGAGTAGAGGGGGAGGAGAACCTCTCTTGACCTACTGACCACGCCCCTTCTGATACACCCCAGGATGCCATTGGCCTTCTTGGCCATGAGGGCACAGTGCTGGCTCATGGTCATCCTGCTGTCCACCAGGACCCCCAGGTCTCTCTCCCCTACACTACACTACAACATTGTTATTGTTCCACAACAGGAATGGAAATACAGAATATTACAAGCAGGTGGAGTGGGGTGGGTTTTTTTGTTTGGGTGTTTTGTTTTGGGAGCTGTATGTTTCAAAATCCCTTAAGGCAGCGAGGCATCTCAAAACCACTGGGAAATAAACATCCTAACATGTGTAGGACCTCAGGAAAACTACAGTCTTATTACCCATGGGTCACAGAGTTCAAAAATATTTTTAATTATGCACAGTAAAAAAAAAAAAACAACAACAACAACAACAAAACAAACTACTCTCTGAAAAGTACTGTGAAATAGCCTGGGCTGGTATCCCAAAATTCCTGTCCAAGATGAAGAGAAGAATAACATCAGCTGGTATTCCCATTTACAATACCTGACAGAGAAGCAGCAGAAACTCACCTCAAGATATACCAAGAAAATTAGGCTAACATTTACATTTGAACTTTGCCATCTACACAGATTTTTTTGCATCTAGGCAAAGAGTAACAAACTTTACCACAAAATTTCATGATTTTAGGGCCATACTGTTATACTTGGTTCTGTACATTTGAATTTTATTATTTCCTTTCAAATTTAGCCTCAACAGTTTTGAGCACCACAAGCACCACACGATGACAAGAAAGACCTTCTAATAGACAAGAAAGACAAAGTGGGGTTTTTTTGGTATGTATGGGGGGTTGTTTTGCTTTTTTAAAAACATTTTGGAAAGTTATGTTCCCAAAAACCAACAATGTTGTTTTGACTTTGTTCTTGTTGACTTAATTGGGACTTTGTCATGGACAAGATAAAAAAAAAAATCGGTGATTCCGGAATATGAACTGAACAATGGGCATTATAAGAAGTTATCTACAGAAAAAAATGCAATACTCCTCCCCAGCATGCTAGAAGACATCTCTCCCCCAGCCCTCCATCTACATTCTCAAATTTTGAAAAACTTGGTTTTGGTGTAGCTGTCTACCAGCTATACCTATTTATTTGTTCTAGTTAAATGACAGAATGAATCCCATGTGAAGGAACAAAAAGCTTACTCATCACAAGTTTTAACAATGTTTTCTAGTGGACACACATTTTAAAAATTATTTGTATTGAATACTTTAGTGAAAAGTTCTGATTTATAAAAGCAGAACTATCCTCCAATTAAGGGCAAAAATAATCTTTGGAGGCTGTTGAAGACAAGTTACATTTCGATCATCTTCACTGATTACCAAAAGGTTTTGTTTCCTCAAAAGTCACTTTGAAAGGTTAAAGAAACATAAATCCTTATTATAAAAAGTTTTTGCAAATACAAACCCTTCTCAACAATGGGGCAGCTGCTCTACCAGGATGAAAAATGTAAACTTTTTGATCACTGTCACAGTCTAGAAATGGTAAAACAGACGCACATATCAAACAAATGACCTTACTCCATCCTGAACCATGCCACTTGGACCATTTCTGAAAAATGAGAGAAGTCTGCCATGGCAGATATCAGAGGGACCTCTTAGTGGAGGAAGGTGGCATTGACTTTACATAGAATGTCAAGTAATAATCGTTTTGCTGCTCTGATAAGTTTGATTTTCTATTAAAATCTGTCACCATCACATAGTGCTAATGTTATCTTCAACTGCTTGAAAACCACAACTTTGCACTAAGGCTACCATCTGATGAGGTCACAATGGTGAAGGCCACCTAGAACAACATAAGACCATGTTACATGGCCAAGTCTGTTATTGGGTCACTTAATTCAGTTTCATGTCATTGCAAAGTCAACAGTACATTATCCAACTTTGATCGTGCAAGATCAAGCAGAAGACTCAGAGACAGCACAAAAGCTCTTCAAAAAACAAGTGAAAAAAAAGCCCCCACCCCCCCCAAATCTTCTACTGTGGAGCTACAGAAGATCAACATGTATAGGTCGATTTCTCCTTGAGCTTCCAATTGCATGGCAGAACTTATGCTTCCTTAGAATGCTATTTTTAATAAATACCTCTCAAAACCCCTTAAAATAAAAGTCCTTCATGGTCATGACCATAGTTTCCAAGTAGTATTTGGAAACTACACTATTCCATCTATTTCTCCCTTCTTTCCTGCCTTAAAGCACTGCACTGAGGAGTATCAATATACTGGATGAAGTTCTAAGGGGAAAAAAGGCTTCATACTCAAGTATGTATTCAGCATACCTTTTCCATGACAAGTCGAGCAAGTTTTACTGGGTTTGCTATACATTTAACTGCGGATACTGCTCCAGAGTCTAAATTTTTTCCATCCATGATAATGGCATCCATTTCTACTTCACCTTTTTCATTTAGAACAGATCCACAACCTAAAGACCAAAAAAAAATTAAAAGAAAAATCAGAAAGGAAAGGGGAAAAAAAAGAGAGTCATTATGAGCTAACCATCAGGTGATTCAATTATTAGATATAATCAAGCAAACTTTCTCTTTCCCAGCTTGTTGCCTGACTTACTGGAAGTATCTCCTGAATACAAACAAAAGAGCAGAAACACGGCTGAGTATAACCACAAAATCCAACCATTAACAGAAGTCTCACAGGGCACAATGTCTACTTTAAAACTGAGTTTTATTTTCATAAGACGAAAAACACACTTCCAATTACATACAAAATTATATACTAGGTTAAGTATACTAAGTTAAAACAACCAGCAATCATGAACAGAATTCTTTATCCCCCAGATCACTTCAAGTGCACATGAAACTATTCTACCTTTACAGTTCTTCCAAATGAGGATACATCACCCAACAAAAGTGTAGTGTTCAATCTTATCAACAGATTAACGTCACAGCATTCCCAGAAACTGCCAAAACTGACGAAGCAGAATAAAAGCGTCCACTTACTAGTGTAACAAAAGCTTGAAAAAAACAGTTCTTCATTACCAAATAAAAATAATAGATGAAGGAATTAAAAAAAGAAATACAATAATAAAACCTTGGGTAGTTAATTTATTCTATAATTATTGGTGCTATCACTAACCTAAACAAAAATTAATGAGATATAACTGATTATTCCCCCATGATACAGTTATTGGTATTATTTTTAAAGAAAGCCTATTTGCACTGTCTCATTTTGTAAGTCATCAAGTGCACAAGCCTTGCTAATAAGGATGGAAAAGACTAAACTTAAAAAGAAGTAAAAAAAGCACCAAACAAAACACAGCAGACTTACACAGTAGCTCAGGTAGAAACACTGAGCATTGTACACAGCTAAACCATTTTTTAAAAATTTCTATTAAACCAACATTAAAGCAGGTCAGAAACCACTGTTAGTAATTGTTGACATAAAACTTCTACGCCAATGCACTTCAGACCTGAATATATGAAGTTAAATCCCCTGTTATAGGAGGCAACAAAATCCTGTAATCCTCCTCCTGTAATCTCCAAAACTCCCCATGCCATACACAGACACGCCTGAACTCTGCCCCCAAAATGTTATTTTTTGCCCCTCTCTGTCTGCATAAACTATTCCAGTGATTAGCCCTGCATCATTCACAACGTGCTAATTTCTAGACTACACAGATCTGTGCCACTCGTGTTAACAAAATCCTTCCAGCTTCTCCTTTATGCTAGCACAAGGAGTAAGTCATCTTTATTTTCTTAGAGCTGTACAGCCACCCTTTCTCATCCCACTGACCACCATGAAAGCCTGTACACTGTGGCGAGGCTAGATACTAAACTTCAGGTTATCTGAGGTAGGACGAATCCTTCCTTCTGCGGTTACAGACTGCCTTTTCACCTGCATTCCAGCATGATGGTTACGGACTACCTGCCTCTGAGGCCACGGTGTCCATTGGCAGCAGCACTGAAAAGAAAAAAAAAAAAAGCTTGGCTCACTTGTGAAGCAAAGAGCAAGGGAAAAAAACAGAGAGACAACAGAAGACAGAAAATCTAAGGGGACACAAATAACAAACATGTCTGACATTGGCCACATCACAGCAAAGGTGCCAAGAGCAGTACTTCAATTCCCTCTATCTACAGATAGATCTGGCTTCTGTCCTGCAAAGGCTGAGGCGGAAAGAGTGTGCAAAGATCACTGTAACAACAGTTCTTATATAGAATCACATCTGGAGTATTCACACCAACCTAGTTAGTACTGTTCATCAACAACATCCCATGAAGGAGACAGAACCAAGGCCACTTCCTCATCACAAGCAGAACCCGATGGCTTCATTATGCTGCCCAAGTCACTAACAGAGCAGGTTTAGACAACAGTATAGCTTCTGAACCCCTCCACCAAGCCTACATCAAGATGTATCTACACAGCATAGCTAAACCCTATCATTCAAAAAAGGATATAACTTGATCATTATGCCCATTCTTCCCAATCTTTATTGTTGTCTTCGCAATGTCTGTGTTTTCCTAGAAAATATTACAGTAAACCTGATTTTTCTGTACAAATACCACATGGTGAGTTTTAAACAGCCACTCCAATCAGTGCCCTCTTCATACAGCTTTCAGCTCATTTTTGCCCACTACTGAGAGCAGCTGTATCTAATGAGTGTTAACACAATTAGGTATATCTGTAGCTAACAATCAAACTACTTGCCATTTAGATGAGCATAGGCAAACTCGAACTAGGGCTTAAGGCTCAAGACCAGTTAAGTAAAAGTTAAAGGAGAGAATGCCACTCTGATGTTAACTATGTAATAGTACACACCACACTTCTTAGTCTGCTTCATTATTTCAGCTTGAATCCTCTAAAAATCAAGATATTCAACCCAAGTCAGTAACAAAACACTGAAAGTTTCATATGAAGTAAAAGCTGTCCCTCGCTCTCAATTACAAGGTGAGAAGGAACAAGAGAACCTCTGCAAACTAAGTGTGCACATAACTAATAGCTATGTTACCTAAATCACTGAACGCTGACAGGTCTTTCTGTCCGTGTTCATTCCTGACATACCTTAGTGGGGGTGGGGAAATATTTTAACTGACATTCATCAAAACAATACATTTGAGGTCATATGAAGAGGAGAAAAATATTCAACTATTGACTTACCATTAACTAACATTAATCATTAGAAACTCCAGTTATGAAGCCTCACTGTCTAAATTAATGACTCACTCATATACCAATACCACATTCATTCTGTAATATTATTTACCAGAACACTCACTCAAATAATTAATTAAGAGAAAAACACCTAAAATCCCCAAGAACAGTATTTCTCTAGCAATAGGTAAAGGTCAAGTGTTAAGACTTAAACATTGCTGCAAGCTACATTTAAGTGCCTTAAACTTTAACTAAACATTTCTTCCATTAAGGAGTCCACGTCTTCAAACAGAATACGCAGCAAAGTAATGGGAGAAGATTTACAGAAATATAATAAGGCAACATAAGAATGAAATGCCAGTTACAAAACACTGAAAAATGAGAAAAAAGTGCCTCATCTGCCTCAGTGTACTCACGAGAAACTACGGTACATACCATGTTATTTTACTATACAGAGAAATAAACTATTTTGTGACACCAGTATTTACGCCATTGCAATGTGCATAATTCAAAGAAAACGCAAGCCAGCATTTTCAGAAGCATCAGGGCAAAACACTTAAAATACATAAGGATTCTAAACCACTTAATTCTTGAAAAATTACCTGCGTTAAAATGAGGATCATCTTCCATTGATCGTACTGCCTCCTCAACTGCATCTAAGGCACTGCCTCCCTGTTTCAGGATACCATAACCTTGCAGTGCAGCTCTGACAACACCAGCACGACTTCCCTCTTCTCGTTCTTTAAAGATGCGTCCAGCTCCACCATGCACCACAATGACAGGCTTCATCCTGCCAAATTCCTTCCAGGGCTTTCAGATGTGCACACAGGTTATGCGTAATTAGCCTATTTTGGAAAGAAGAGCCTTGAGCATATGCTCCCTTTTACATGAAGAGAGCCATGGAGGTTAGTTAACAGATATTATCGGTTTGACTGCAACCATTTTACCTTTCAGGAAGCTGAGTATTCACATGAAGGAGCTCCTAATTCAAGTTCAGACCAGAGGAGGCCTCAAGCAACTTGGTGCAACTTTGAGGTCAGCCTTGCTTTGAGCAGGGGCTGGGCCTGGTGGCCTCTGAAGGCCCCTTCCAGCCTCAATTACTGTACAATCTGATGATTCAGCATGAACTCTCTCTGGGGATATTAAAAGTTCCACAGAAACAAGTATCTGAGTGACTTTGATCCTGCTGACTGCTCTTCATGTTAGATGGGTATCCCCATTGTCCCAGAACAGCAATATAACCACAGAGAAAGAAGAGGGGCTGACCTGAGCCCAGTTAACAGCTTAACCAGCTCTGCTGCCTGGATTTCAAACCTCTGACCTCTTGCAAAGCTTTGTACTTCGTGCATCAAAACAAGGCATTCAAACCTGCCAGCCAACAGTGGTTTTTGTTACAGCTCACGGCCTCCAAGGACCAAAAAAAAGCGTTGCTACACGTCTTCCGTGACAGCAATCATGTTTTGGTTTCCAGAAAAAGGCAAAGGAGAAGCAGCCTCATCTGCCACCAAAATCTAGGGCACCTCACCAAGGAAACTCTCCACGTGAAAACCTCTTCTCAGGGACTGCTATTTCTGGAGGCTGCAGAAGAAAAACCCAACAGCCTTTCCCTCATCCTACCGCAACCCCTTCGGGCAGAGCCTCCCCGCAGCCCCGCGCGCTCCCACCCCGGGCCCTCCCCCGCCCGCAGCCCCAGAGCGGCCCTTGCTCCCCGGGCCCGCTTGCCAGGGCCGCAGCGGGAGAACACCCAGCCCGCGCTGCCTGCCTGCTACAGCCCGAGGCGGAGCAGAAACGCCTCGACTTTCACCGAGGATCCCATAAGCGAGGCCTGTCGAGTTTTTATTTCAACCGCCAGCAACGCTCTCCCCCCGCTAGGGCCACGGGAGGAGCTCACACAGGCGGAACACGCCGCGGGCTCGCCGGAGCCGGGGACCGAGCCATGCCGGGCACCACCCTGCCTCGGCCCGCCCCCACGCGCTGCCCGCGCCCCCTCGCAGCCCACCTGCAGCGCCCCGTCCGCGCAGCGCCCCGCACACGCTCCCGGGCCGGTACCGGTGGGGCGCACACCGCGGAGGCGGGGGGGCGGGCAGCCTGTTCCCTAGCGGCAGCGCCGCCGCAGGCAGCCGCCCTCAGCAGACATGGCGGCCCCGTGCCGCGCTGAGGGACGCCCACAGTTAAGATGGCGGCCTGCTGCCATTCCCGCCTGGGCGTCAAGGGGCTGAGCCGCCCGGCTGCCACCTGCCGTATCGTACCCTTGTGAGCTTCGTTCACCCTCTCAGCCGCAGGCAGGCGGGGAGCAGAGTTTCCTCCTGGGATTAAATTAGAAAAACAGTGCCTCTCCGCAAAGCGAACCCAAACACTCCGAGCAGGCTTGGGGCCGGTCTCGTTCCCCGCGCCCGGGCTGCGGAGCGCAGGCTGACCGCGGCGGTGGACCCGGGGAGGCCTGGCTGTCCCGGCCTGCGGCCAGGCTGCACGGAGCGCCTGAGGAGAGCCTCCCAGACATACCGCAAAAGGCGCAGGAAATAGGCTGCTGGTGGAACAAACAGGCGTTTTCTAGAAGGGCTACTAAAAAAGTTCTTCTGAAAAGGAAAAATATGCGTAAAATAGGGGAACGTTAGAAAAAAATTCCTAAAACTCCTTACTTTTGTAGTAGAAAATATAAACAAAGTTTCTCAAAATATATACAGACTCGAGCAGGCAAGCAGTTGGCCTTCTCCCTTGACCATTCCTGTTTAGCTCACTGCTTCTTGGCTTCTTTTTTCCTCGTTTTGCTGCTCTGGGCTGGGCTGCAGGGACAGCAGAATTAACAGAGAGGGTTTTAAATTTCGTATGTGAATTATTTGAGAGTACTGCTTGCTTTTATAGAATATCTTGCTTTCAGAGGTGGTGTGAAAACAGGAAACTGATAGTAGTTAGATTAAATAGTTTAGAAGAATTGTTTCAATTGTTTGCATGGACAGCTGAACACTAAATCTATATAGTAATGTTAAGTTGAAATTTTAATATTAGTCTAACATTGTTCCGATTCAACAAAACAAGCATGTCACTTAATAGAACTGGAATAATCTGTTTCTATATCAGTTTTCTACCTTAAGCCCTCTTTGGCCGCTGCCTTTGCCATTGTGGTCAAATCATTTTGTGTTCCTTTAAAAATACGGTAAAGCTTCTCAGAACTTGCTAGAAAGTATTCTTTTAGTTTCATAACTATTACTTTTTAAAAATCAACATGTTGAATTGCGTATCAGGAATCTGTCCTAAAGCTATGTAAACTGCTAGGATAAGTTTTAAATAATTACTGTAGAAACCTGTTGATGTCCTTCTTGCTAATTTTCTTAAGAGAGCTTTGCATATTATAATTGCCAGAGAAGCAAATTTAAAAGTATACGGAATAAATTAGTTCTTTTGCATGTGCAGCCTCATGCAGATTAGCTTTCCTGCTTGGTGGAAATGTGTTACCGCAGGTGAGTAAGCTGGAGGGCTGAAGCAAGGGAGTAAGCAATCTTGCTATATTTGGATGGGGAACATGTGTGTGTGCAAATAGCCTGATACTATAGGCTCTACTCTGCATCTCAGATGACTAAAATACAACTGTAATGGTGCCTTCTGTTTTCCTGCAGAACCCATATAATTAAGGGCATGCCCTCTTGCTTCTAGAGAAAGAATTCCCCTAGGGTTTCCTTGAAAGTTTAACTTTGGGAACCAGCAAAGAAAGTAGAGTATATTGTAAAAGTAACTCTTTAAATGCATATGCATAATAAATCTTCCCCTTTTTTTAAAAATAAATGTTTATGTAACGACTTGTCTGTTATACATAAGCTGTTTTAAAATCTTCAAAACATGATGTAGAACAGAAAGTAGTGTTCTGTTTTTCGTTATCTGGACTGTACGAGCATACAGAGTTGATCAAGGCTAAGCCTACTTGAGCAAGTGTCCTAAGCATGCAGAAATACGGTACTAATTCAAAACGCCTGCAAACTTGGATCTTGCAGTATTTCTGTCGTGGGTTAAGCAGAGCAGAGTTAATTTTTTTTTTCCTTTTCCCTTCTCTTCATAAATAGCTAGCAAAGAAGCTATGTTTTGGATTCCTGCTCAGGAGAGAATTGATAAGAGAAGAACGTTTATAGTTATTGCTAGGATGTTGCTATTTGTTCTCAAGGACATACATTCAGCCTTTTGGGTGGGAAGAGACA
>WKFP01015197.1:996957-1116778 GCA_011057875.1 Pterocles orientalis | reverse complement strand
CCTCCTTTGGGGCCATTGGCTGGGAGTGGGCTGGGCCTTTGGCCATCAGGTGGGGAGGGGTAATATCACTGTGTATCACATTGCATCTTTGTATATAGTATTATTTCTAATATTATTGTAGTTTAGCTATTAAATTGTCCTTATCTCAACCCACGAGTCCTCTTTGCCATTTACCTCTTTAATTCTCTCCCTTATCATTGGGTGGGGGCAGGGACAGTGTGAGCGGGTGTGTGTGGTTTGGCCCCCAGCCAAGGGCCAACCCATCACAATTTCTTAAACTTGCTTTCAGGTAAGATCAGCAGTGAAATGTGCAGCAGTAAGACAGAAAGTGATAGATGTGGTATTCACTGAAACACAGATGTGATCAACTCAAATTCATTAATGAGTTGTATGTTGAATAGTGTATCTGGAGATATTTTCTTCTGGGGAGGAGCTAGAATCACCAATGGTAATGACATTTTCTCACCTTCTGCCCGGAAGTGAGATTAAATTGAAGATGAGTTCATTTTCCTGCTTTGAGGAGATTTTAACCCTAGAACTGAGATGTCCTTCATGTAGTAGATTGTCCCAAACAAGAAGTTAGCAACATCTTATTACTCCCAGTATTTAAGTATTTTGTACACAGTGGGATGGGCCTACCAGAGAGATGAAAGTATGCGATTCTCTGAGAAACATGTGTGCTGGGGTAGAAGGTGGAGTGGCAAGTGATGCAGTACTGGTCATGGGAAATCCCAGTTCAGATTCTAGTTTTGAATTGAGCGGAATGGGTTTGACCAGTTTTCAAAGCTAAAGTTTAAATGGTCCTGGTGGTTCCTGTGTCTGTGTCTGTGTCTGTGTCGTGTGTTTACTGAGAACTTATCAGTGTTTATCAGCCTTGTGCTCTGCTGAAGGTGCATTTGAGGTGAGTGTCCTAAACACACGGCAATTAAACTGTAACGTGTATGACTGACAGAGACTAAAATTAGAACTTTTTGCTTTCCTTTTCTTCCTGTTGTAAGAGCCCTGAAACCATGTTGCATTTTTGTCACTGCATGTCTGAAAAAACAAGTTCATCTATCACCTCTGTGTTTTTGAAGTCCCTCCCATGGCCCATGAAGTCTATAAATCCCAGCCGGCTCCATTCTAATCACTTTCAACTTTGAAGAAGGCAGATCAAGTTCAGTTTTATTTTCAATTCTCTGTTTATTCCAAGCTGTACATTCCCTCTGTAAAACTCTTTCAGACATTCTTGTTTTGGCTGAACTGCATAGTACATTGTGTGCAGCATGTTGGAAAACCTGTCTGTGTGACTGACAGAAGCTTACAGCTTCCCAGCAGGTACAGGGACCTTCTGGATCGATCCATTGAGAGAAGATGGCACCCTCAGAGCTGCCAAGAGTCATACTTGCTTTGGTTCAACCCCACACCCCTAGCCAAAACCACTTGTAAACTCCAGAGCTGTCACAACAATTGTAGGCGTTTAAAACCCCAGTATTTAGGAAATATTTCTCTTGCATGCCTCCCACATTTATTTTGTCTTTACATTAGGAAGAATGCAGTTCTCCTTATCCTTAATGATATACAAAGGCTATAATTAAAACTGATTTTTAGCTTAGCCCATGTTTTAGGCAAAACCATCGTTACTTTTTAAGATACATCAGAACATGTTTGATTAATATTGCTTGAGATGAGACCTCAAACTTACAAACATTCCAGGAATTTCCAGGGAAATGTGTTGTACACCTTAGCAGTAACTAAGGCTCAATTCTAAGTATTTTATCATGTGTGTAATCTTACTGAGGGACACAGAAGTTTCCACGGTAAAGATTTTAGGTGGCCTTGTCCATATGTAGAATGCCTGGGGAGAAAAGTTAGCACAAAATAGTTCAAAATAATTCATAAAGGATTTCCTGGTCTTCCAGTTGAAGCAGAATGAAAATTAATAAAATGACATGAAAATCTGTTGAAGTTCTGTCTTTCTTTTCAACTTCTTGTTACTCAAATGTATGGATGTGTAGTGACCGCAAACGCATTATATCACAGAATGCAGGAAATAAGAGCATCAGCATTGCTGGTACATACCGAGTGTATGTATGATAAATGAGAGATGAAATGGGAATAAAAGTGAAACTAAGTTGGGGCACAGTCATGGAATTAAAATAATTAATTTTTAGGAACTTAAAGACTTAACCAAGTTGCCAGGCATTGGAGAGAATCATGGGGCTCCTGTATCAGGTCAAAGATTCCCTCTCATGATTTGAAATAGGGTTCAAATTATAAAAACTTAGTAAATGCAGCTCCAGGGGGGCATTGTCATCATCATTACCTGCAGTTGACCCTGTGGAGGTGGTTTAATGTTGCTGCAGAGTGGGCAGGGAAAAATTAAGCTTTAGAAGTTGCTGGGCGTAAGTGCGTTACATTGCAGGTATGCTTATATACCGCAGTTACTCTGTTACCTGGAGGATTGTAATGACCATGTGTGGCCATTAGAAAGGAAATAAAGGCGTGATAGTTTTGCTTAGTTCAAATGTTTGGTGTTTTTGTTAGAATTATTTTTGTGTATACTGAAGTACAAAGTTGAGGTGTAACAGTAGTGGAACCATGTAAATTTAAATGATGAAGTTAGTTTGATGAAAATGATCTATGTAGCCAATAAAAGTGTATCCTCATGTAGTAATTAACATAAAGAAATGCTTAGGAAAAATATATGCAATGTATGTAAAACAAGATTAAAAAGGCATGTTTAGAAAGGTGATTCTCCAGTATTTGTCCTCCATTTGTTTCCTAAGAAAATTTCAGGTTTTTCCATGTCCTTTTGCTGCTGCCAGGCTGTTTTTGGGCAAACATCTGGTTTTGTTTTTTATAATAAGGAATTGCATTTCTCCTTCTTCGTTTCCACCTAAGTATAAACTAACACAGTGTTTGTACTGCTGTAATAATAATTGATCAAAAATGAACCTGAAAAAATTAGAGTTAAGACATCATTGTAGTTGTAGTTTTTAATGTGGAAAATAAGTAGAAGGGGAACTAAGGGGTTTTATTTTGAAAACTTGATCTTTTATTTTTCTTCTATCCCTGAGCAGAACCCCAGTTCTACTGAACTGACTAAAGACCATGTTGTTGCATATCACTCTGAAGGTCTGATTTAAGGTTGTATTTTTTTTAAATGTTGACCAAATCATTTATAAAATGCAAGAATACTACACAAAGTAGTCTGTGAATAGTATGCTAACAGAAGATTCTCCAGTATAAATCAAAGAAATCAGTCATAAGGCTGGTGGCAGGGAAAACAAATCAAAAAGGGAAGAGGTATATTTTAAAATGAGAATGCTTTGCGAGATAGCTAATTGATGTCTCGTAGGCATAGATCTGTTACATAGGGAATTGATGTTGGATTGCTCCACGATAATGCTGTAAATGCAGTGGAACAGGTGATGAGATTTGTGGGAGAACTTGGGGTAAGCTATGCAAGGATCCTGAAAATGAAAAGCAGTTTTAAATTGATTGTAATATGAATGAGGACTGGGTTGAAAGTGGGAGCAGTATGGTGACTTTCTCCTCAGTCCCGGGAACGAGAGCAGTGGTGTTTGCTCCCAACTGCAGTACAGAGAGGGATCATTTCATGAGAGCTTGGGGAAGAATTCAAGGATGGCAGAACAGAGAATTCCATAATGTCACTTGTGCTCATCATAGGTGCGGAATATTGTTTATTGTGGTACTCCTACCTGGGAAGCTTCCTAAAGTTGCTGAAAGCAGCAGACTTCGTTTGCCTTCTAGTAAGCAAAAATGCAGCTTAAACATGCACGCAGGTCTGCTAGATGCTTGCAAAACTAGATGTCTTCCTGAAGATTTGATCACGTTGCTAGTGCTAGCAAATTTCTAAATAAGCTCATATGAAAACTCAGGATGAAGTGTTATTTTACAGTTACAGAAGGAGGCAATTCATCAACTGATCTTTAAGGAAAGAAAATACATAGGAGAGGATTCATGGTGTGTTTCACTGAAGAGACTAAGGCTATTGCAGTACTAACAACACATGAACAAACAAAGGAACAAATGTAATTAGGACTGGTTTACGTTGAGTATTGGGTGTAGAAAAGAGAGCGTTGCTAAGGATCAAAATGTTGTTACCGTTGAACCACAAAGTCTCCTTTTTCTTTACTTCCTGCACTGTGAACTGCCTCTGATATTATCTGATAAGTCTGAATTTCATATTATTTCATTGTATAGTCTCAATTTAAAATGTTACTAAGGAAACTGAAATAAATCATTATGCATATCTTTACATTCAGTAGTCATCTTCAGTTGGGTATTAAATGGCACAGTATGAAACAGATCTGTTAGGGGCATTCACATGTTGAAGTTCTATTAAGGGTTTTGCTGGGCTATGCAGGAAAGAAATATTTATTTTGTCATCCAAATGTTTGCACATCTAGTAGACAACTTATCTGGCATGTGTGTTCCTGAAAACAGCAGATCTTTAGAGATTATTGGATGACAGTTTTTCAAGGGCAAGGTTTCAATATGGAAGTTTAAAAACTTATTTCTGGATGTCACATTTGTCCACAGAACTGGAAAACACTTTGTGATTGATGTGCGGAGCAAGGGCAACCGAAACAACTCTGTTTTTGAATATCAGATAGTATCTACTGTTACTGGTAAGGAGAGGAGACTCTATGAAACAACTTGTTCTTGATGCTCTCTCTAGGCATATCAGGGATAAGAAGGTCATTAGAGGCAGTCAACATGGCTTCACCAAGGGGAGGTCATGCTTGACCAACCTGATAGCCTTTTATGAGGACATTACCAGGTGGATAGATGATGGCAAAGCAGTAGATGTGGTCTATCTCGATTTCAGAAAAGCATTTGACACCATCTCCCGCAGTATCCTCGCGGCTAAACTGAGGAAGTGTGATTTGGATGATCGGGTAGTGAGATGGATTGTGAACTGGCTGGAGAAAAGAAGCCAGAGAGTTATGGTGAATGGGATGGAGTCTAGTTGGAGGCCTGTATCTAGTGGAGTCCCCCAGGGTTCGGTATTGGGACCAGTGCTATTCAATATATTCATCAACGACTTGGATGAGGGAGTAGAGTGCACCCTCAGCAAGTTTGCTGATGATACGAAACTGGGAGGAGTGGCTGACACGCCAGAAGGCTGTGCTTCCATCCAGCGAGACCTGGACAGGCTGGAGATTTGGGCGGGGAAAAATTTAATGCAATTGAACAAGAGCAAGGGTAGAGTCTTGCATCTGGGCAAGAACAACTCCAGGTTCCAGTATAAGTTGGGTACTGAGCTGCTGGAGAGTAGTGTAGGGGAGAGGGACCTGGGGTCCTGTGTCCAGCAGGATGACCATGAGCCAGCACTGTGCCCTCATGGCCAAGAAGGCCAATGGCATCCTGGGGTGTATCGGAAGGGGGGTGGTCAGTAGGTCAAGAGAGGTTCTCCTCCCCCTCTACTCTGCCCTGGTGAGACCTCATCTGGAATATTGTGTCCAGTTCTGGGCCCCTCAGTTCAAGAGGGACAGGGAACTGCTGGAGATAGTCCAGTGCAGAGCCACGAAGATGATGAAGGGAATGGAGCATCTCCCTGCTGAGGAAAGGCTGAGGGAGCTGGGTCTCTTCAGCTTGGAAAAGAGGAGACTGAGGGGTGACCTAATGAATGTTTATAAATATGTGAAGGGTGAGTGTCGGGAGGATGGAGCCAGGCTCTTCTCTGTGACATCCAGTGATAGGACAAGGGGCAATGGGTTCAAGCTGGAACATAGGAGGTTCCATTTGAATATGAGAAAAAACTTCTTTCCAGTGAGGGTGACAGAGCACTGGAACAGGCTGCCCAGAGAGGTTGTGGAGTCTCCTTCTCTGGAGACATTCAAAGCCCGCCTGGATGCGTTCCCGTGTGATCTGATCTAGGTGTTCCTGCTCCAGCAGGGGGATTGGACTGGATGATCTTTCGAGGTCCCTTCCAATCCCTGACATTCTGTGATTCTGTGAAATGCAGTCTTCTACAGCTACTATATGTTTCACACAGAGGAGCTGAACTGAGACCAGTATATGGAACGGATGAGGCATGGAACAAAGGCAGCATACTGGTGAGCCTTGAGAGTGCACGGGAATCTTGGAGATGGTGATGTAAGTTGTATTCCTTCTTTAAGACACCATGGGTAAAATGAGATCTATATTTTTGTAACTGAACATTTTGTTTGGTAACACAAAGTTGTCTCCCGCTGTAGTTGGTGAGACATGGTCCATTCCAAGACAACTGCCATTCCTGTCCTTTTTCTTTTCTTTCTTCCATGTTTTTCATCTTTTTCTCATCTCCCTTCCCTCCCCCTCTGAATTTCCTTTTTTGTACAGCGGGCTTCATGAAAAAACTGGCAATGCAGAATCAGTATTTCAAGTTGATGGAAAATGCAACATAAGATATTACGAGTCTCATGATATTTGATGAGGTATTTCTGCAGAGGAATTCCTTAGACAAACCCTACTGAAGACAGAATTTCAAGGAAAAGTAGTTAACATCTGGACATCAGTACCCCTAAAATTTTGGGGGCATTCTTTTTCTGCTTGTTTTGTTCCTTCTCTAACTTTTGCATTTATAAAGAAAATATTTCAATACCATTTACTTGTAAGTCATTGAAAGTTCAATTTTTTTCTGATTTATAAAAAATGAAGATTTCATGATTACAATATTGTGGATGAATGATGTCTATAACCAGTTAAAATGCTTCAAAGCAGGTTGAAAGGAGGACGTTAGGCTTTCTGAAATGCTCTCTGATTGAATATGAGATATGGGAGTATCCAACTTGTTTTAACAATGAGAACTCTTTTTTTTTTTCTTTTTCCCGTGTGTAAAAATAGATCACAGAGCAGTGACCCCAGAGAGAGAAAAAGAATGAAAAAGACGTGTGTTTCTCTAAAACTCCTGACTATATTGTTACAATCTGTGTCAAGGATGACAAATTTGAATTACACTGCTTCCTGTGCTCTTTGAATTAGAGCTTGGTGTGTGCTACTTTTTTTTGACCTCTTCAAAATTTTGTAATTTAATTAGGAGATTTATTTTTCTGTATCCAGCCCATTTTGAAGGGGGAAGAAAGAGTAGACATAGACCACTGTGATAACCCTTTATTTTCTTATGGGTCTAATTGCATATTTTGAATGCAATTTGTATGAAAGCATTCTTATATGAATTGAAATCAGAAGGATATAAAAACAGTAAGCAGCACTAACCAATGGGGATTAAAGACTACCTGAAGTGGCTAGAAAAGAATTTACTGCCCAGTCACTAATTTATAGTCTTGGTGCTTGCCAGGGTATTTGCCCAGCTGCACCTGCTTTATCAACATGTTTGAATGTAAATTAGTTAGCACAAAAAGCTGGCAGAGGAATAGGGAATTTTTCACCTCAAGGTCAGAACCAAGGCAGTCTGATAATGATTTAATGCTGTTATGGTCTGATAGTTCAGCATGAACGTGTCCCTATATTGCCATCAGTTGACATGTGTCTACCCTGGAAGAAATGCTCTTGTCTCCCTGACATCCTTTTTACAGGAACACTAAGTAGCAGGCACCTGCCTTAGCTGGCTAAAACTTGGGTGTCCCGGCTAAGCTGGTTTTCTAGGCTTCCTCTGTAAGCCGTGGGGAGAGGGATTTTCACAGTGATTCATACTGTTCTAAGATATGTGTCTAAAATAGATGAGATGACTCATCCTCTGGAAGTACCTGCCACTCTACTGACGACAGAGGGAGACCTGGATGACTAACTTACCCTAGATAGCTAAATTCTGGACTGGTAACTAAGATCAGAGCTCAGCACCAATGTCTTTTAATGGAAAGAGTCTCAAATTTTCAGTTATTATGAAGAAGTCTGTAAGACCATTGGTCATGCAGTATATAATGCAGACCATTGCTGTCCTGATGTATCTTTCATAAGTATGTTGATTTTTTTTTTTCTAAATTAATCTGTGTCAAGGTGAGGAAAATAAGGTGTTTCTTCACTTTAATAATCCCACTGGAAAGGGATGTGTTACTTCCATTACACAGGCATATGAAGCAATGGGCAGGATATTTATTCTGCATCAGTTTCCATTATTGAAATTGTGTCGTACTGAAATTGCTTTGTATTTATACCTGTACAGTCCATTAGTCTTGGTATTTACATACTAAAAGGCTGTTAACATGTATCTGCTTAAGTGCAGCACGGTCTTTGAAGATCTGCAGTTTGCAGGGGAATGTGCATGACATTAATGTCACTGCCCACCGGTTACTGCTTCAGGTGCAGTTTTTTCCTGAATTTACAAAAAATAAGCTTTAAACTCATTCATATTTAATTAAAACCCATCACTTGGCAAATTTGAAAATTATGAGGTCTCAGTGAGTATGCAGAAAGTATTCACAACATCTGGTTTTAGATACCAAATTAAGTTTCTAAACAAGGAGTCTAGGCACCTTCTGTAATCAGCAGAGAAGAGTTGGCACCTCCAGGGAACAATTCAGAGCAGCTCAGGTAAGCAGGGAGTTAGTGCCATGGTTGCCCTCCTGCGGGCTTACACTGCTGCCTCGCTTGGATCCCCTGAAATAACCTCTGAGATACTTACGCCTCTATATTTACTGTGGAGGATGCCTCGCCTGGTTTCGTAGGCTGTTGGAGTGGGCAACATGAGTGCTTCCCTTACTGTTTCCTATCATAATTTTTAGGTCAGTAATGCTTTGTCAACTCAGAGTGGAATATTTTTCTGAATGTATTTAGAACATACTTCTGTATGTCAGGCTTAGCCTGCATTAAAAGTGGCTGCTGCATGGTTAATGTATGTAGCATGCTCAGTAATATTAATGTAGAAGTATGTAATGTAATGTAGTAGTAGTACGTATGTAATGTAATGTTCGTAGTATGCTCAGTTTTAAACTTTTTCTGTTGTAGCTGAATTGACTGACCACTCCCCACGTAGCTAGGACAGTCAGCAAAATCTGTTTGGTTTTCTCAGAAAGTTTTCCTTCATTTTGTGTGCTCTCTGTTTGAATCACAAACAATTCTAATCTCTCCTGGTTCTGCAAGGCCTTGAGCGCTGAGCTGCTGGCTGGCACAGGTACTGTAAGGCCTTCCTCATTTACCATTGGATTCAGTGTTATAGTGCAATGCTTTGGATCAAACAGTCTCATGAAAGTTTATCTTCTGTTGGTCAACAGCTGCTTTACCTAAAGCACTACACACCTGCTATAGCTTTGAAAGTACAACAACTGGTTAAGTATTGCTTTATGCAGATTGTACAGAGCTTGGGAATTCAGGATGTTGAACCGATTTGCTACTGTTTGAAAAATCACCTACAGAGTTTAGGAATGTATTAACCCGGGAAGTTGAGATCTGTGGATTTTCCTTTCCTTTAATATGGAAGTCCGAGTTTATAGATAAAGCCTCAATCAGGGAAGGGTGAAGAGAAGTGATAGAACAATTGGGCCCCTCACCACAGAAGGACATTGAGGGGCTGGAGCAGGTCCAGAGAAGGGCAACAAAGCTGGGGAAGGGTCTGGAGCACAGGGCTGACGAGGAGCGGCTGAGGGAGCTGGGGGTGTTTAGTCTGGAGAAGAGGAGGCTGAGAGGAGACCTCATCACTCTCTACAGCTGCCTGAAAGGAGGGTGCAGTGAGGTGGGTGCTGGGCTCTGCTCTAAAGGAACAAGTGATGGGACAAGAGGAAATGGCCTCAAGTTGCAGCAGGGGAGGTTTAGGCTGGATATTAGAAAAAAATTCTTCCCTGCAAGAGTGCTCAGGCATTGGAACAGGCTGCCCAGGGAAATGGTGGAGTCACCATCCCTGGAGGGGTTCAAGAAACGTGTAGATGTGGTGCTTGGGGACATGGGTTAGTGGGTTGGGTGGTGTTGGGTTGACGGTTGGACTTGATGATCCTTGAGGTCTTTTCGAACCTTAATGATTCTATGATTCTATGAGCAAAGACCAGCTTTTATCAATCTTCATTGCATGCAGAAAGAAAACAGCATGATATAGGATATTACTTTATTGCCTGCGGAAGGAGGAGTTTCCAGACTTTCAGGGAGAAAAGGAGGCATGTTAGAAAAGACGAACAACTGTAAGTGCTGCACACCGGGCATTGTCTTACAGCAAAGGAGTTTAGATAACAAAATTACTTTCATATGGTAACTGTAAGAAATAGTGAATGCGTTCACCGAAGACAATAAACAACCTTGAATCTGTTGGATAAGTTAAAATTCTACTCCTTGGTAATTCTTGTTTTAAAGACAAAGGAAGGTAAAATTGCAAAAGACACAAGGGTGTATCCAGGGGAACAAGAACATCATTTATAGTCACCAGCGTTGTTTGATGAGGCTCACTTGCTATATACCTGATAACAGGGAAGACCAATCTGTCACTGTATGGTTCCATAAAGAAGATTTGTCTGTAATAGGGAGCATTAAAGAGTGTAATGGGTATTACTTGGGTAGTTACTGAATTAATTTTCATTTTAAACATACTTTTATTCAAAGATAACAACCCGCTGGACAGCATGGCAAGTTTTGTAGCTGAGTGCATCTGTTAAAAAAGGACTGTGAGAAGTTTGCTGGGTTTGAATATTAACCTGACTGTGCTGTCAGCTAACATCTCCCTTACCTAGGGCAAAACTTTAAGTGATGCATAATACAGGTAGGACTCCGTTGTGGGCTCCTGAAATCATTACCTCGTACAGACTGCTGTTATTTAATAGAGTAATTGTTTCTCCAGAGAGTGATGAATGTGATTAATTATATTTGATCTTTTTCATACTAGAAGAATACTGCTGTTGCTGATTCAGAAGACTTTTGGGCAAATCAAAAGGAGACTGCTAGTTTGGAGCATTTCTCTGTCAGTTTGAAATCCCCAGGCTGCAGCTTCGAGCTCAGCAGAGAGTGCTCTGCAATAGTACCAAGAGAGCTAAAATAATCAACAATAGAAACCTTTTATCTCATGTCTGAAATCCATAGATAGAAAGAGAAGGTATATATAAATATTTCTCTTTAATATTTCACATTGTGCTTCAACTTAAGAAGTTTAAAATTCTTTCACTGAGAGTGGACATAAGCCAAACAAAGCCACAGGATTAATCATAAATAATTTACATTAAATCCCTCTACTGAGATATCCCGCAATTTCATAAAGAATGAACACATGTTCTGAGAATACATAAGGATTGCTAAAATTAGCTTCCTTTAACACGCCTGGGAACAACACATGAAGCTGCTGTTGCAGTTTTTCTGACATAGCTGATCATGTTGCTTGCTGTTCAGAACAATTAAATGCTCTTTTTCTGTGTTGTTTTTTGCTTTTTTTTTTCTTAGAACCACTTCCAGATATTAAGGAAAAAAAAAATCTCCTAAAAATTCGGAACAATGTTGACTGGTAAAGGCTGTAGAACAACTATTGCTGCAATAAACAGGATTAGTTTTGGATTACTTTTTCTACAAAGACTCTGCAGCAGTGCCTTACTCCTCTTGCTGAGAAACGTCAACCCTCTCAGGTCTCCATGGTTATCTCACAGAATGAAAAGTAAAAGCATTCTGGGATGATTATATAAAATCTTGTAAAGGGTAAGTGCAAACTGAAAACCAGTGTTTGAGGACAAAACAGCGCATTTTCAGATGGCTGAGTATGTGTGTATGTGTGGTTGTGGAGATTAACAGAGACCTTAAACTGTGCACCATGGGATGGACACTGGTTTGGAGAAGATACGGAACAGGCCTTGGTGATTTATTCATGTATCTTTGGAACATGGACCTACCAATTTGATTAAAGCAACAAGAAATGATAATTAGCTGGATTGTATTTGGAAACTACACCAGTGGCTTCATTATTAAATTTAAACATTAGTAAAGTACAAAACATTGAATATTCCTGAAACACCTGTACAAAAGAGATTTAAGAACATAGTTAAGGTTAGGCTTTCATATGAATGTGCATACCATTAAAGCTGTGAAAGTGTGGATTTCTGCCACGTTCTGGAAATGTAAGATACATAAATTAGAATTGCTTAGGGATCATGTTGCTTACATGAATTGCTTCTCCACTGTTTTTCATTTATGAATAAATGTGCTTGGTGTGACTACTCTTGTCTCACAGTGATCTCAAACAGCAGAAAATATCCTGTATGCAATGGCTTGCAGATAGATATATCATATCCATAAGCTATGTTTTCAATATTGATTACTTGTATTTTGTATTTACAGACAATTCAAAGCTGGGAGGACTGAAGTACACGCAAGAGAGGTTTAATATTGATGTGGAGAAATAGTCTGAGAAAATCAGGATGCAGTTCAGGGACAAATTCAAAGTACTGCTCTATTTAGAAGGTATTTCTTATCTAAAATGTAGTATGAGGAGTGGATAGTGGTGCTTAGGTTAAGCATGAGTCAACAGTGTTGTGTTACTATAAAAAAGTCAACATGCTGGGGAGACATGACAAATATCAAATATTTAAAAGACTTGAAAGTAGAAAGAGAATAACGTCTTGTGGGCTAATGGGAATAGGAAAATATAAAATGGCTTAAATCATAGGAAATTCGAGGTTAAATATTATCATTACATTATTTTTGCTAGGCACATTGAAAACACTGGGACTGTGGAGGCTTCTCTGCCTGCTTGTTTATGAGCTGGTCAGACAAATATCTGTCAGATGTAATAGATACTGCCTTGGGACTAGATATGTCTTTCAGTTCCTACCAGCTCTGGACTCTATTATTCAATATGGTAATAAAACTTCCCAAGTAGCTTCATGCAAATATGCATAAAGATACAATTCAAAGGGAGTATAAAGCTTTCGACACTGTGTGAGATACGCAGTTTTCCTCCAACATAAAATCTACTTCTGTTTTGGTGAAGTAAATAGTCAAGCTTCTAATTTAGCTTTGATTTCATATTGTCATCTCAGTGTCACTTCTTCTTCACAATATCTCATCCAACCCACAGATCCCTGTATCAGAATAATACCTTTGCCACCTTCCTCCTCCTTGGTAGGTTGGGAAAACGCAGAAAAGGAAACAGAAACTGCTGTGGGCAGCAAACTCTATTCAACTTGACCATAAAATGCTGCTGTCGAAAAGGCAAAGTCTATTCATCATGTGTAAAGCACTGGAGGTAGTTGATCCTACTTGACATCAGTTGGGCTACTACAGGGCAACAGACCAACATATGACCTGTAAGAGACAGCAGAATGCAGTGTAGAAATGGGGAGTGGGGAATTCTCCCTCTCATTTTGGTGTCTGACTCACACTTTAGCTGTATTTTTTTAGTGAAGAGTATTTAGTGTTTAATAGCATGTATATGTATATATCTATGTATACAGAGAACACTCTTAAGGGAAGCCCATTGTCTCTTCTAGTCTGTAAAAGGCTGTTACAAAGGCAGGAGCTGTCACCTGAGCAAGAAGATAGCAATTTCATTTTTTATCAAAAGCTATATTCAGGAAGGGCTTCTGTGTAAAGCGAGACAAGGTCTATTATGTTGCTGCTTCTTTAACAGCAGAAATTTTAGAAATAATTACCCATATATCTTTCAGAGCTGGTCAATTTTACTCTCAACAGGTCCATCCCCATCTTGGGACATTTCCAAGCCTAAATTTCTGTGATTTCTGTTATTTAATAGGATTTGCTCTTGGTATTTGTTGTCAGCTTTCTTCCCCCCCCCCCCCAGTTTTCATTCTGTCATGGTGTCCAGAATATCTAAGGTGATAGAAGGAAGCCTCCAGAAGGTCAGTGCTAACACTGCTATGTAGTGCTCTTCTACTTGATTGCTGTCAGAAGATGTATCAGAGTACCACACAGACAGGTTCTGTGGAATGGTTTTCCTGACAGAACACTGTATGCTGGTGTGATTCGGTCTGGTTGTAAAGCAGGGTTTTCTTTACATGGGATTTGGTGAGGTGTGGTTGCCGCTGCTACACACAAACCAGGAGGTTTCATAAGGCAGTTCGTACTTTGCATTCTTTCATTTATGGCCCCAACATTCCTATGATTAGACTACAAAATGAGACTATGCATAAAATATGGACTTTTACACTTGAATCATAGAATCATTAAGGTTGGAAAAGACCTCAAGGACCATCAAGTCCAACCCAACACCACCCAACTCACTAACCCATGTCCCCAAGTACCACATCCACACGTTTCTTGACCTCCTCCAGGGATGGTGACTCCACCACTTCCCTGGGCAGCCTGTTCCAATGCCTCATCACTCTTTCCGTGAAGAAATTTTTTTCTAATATCCAGCCTAAACCTCCCCTGGTGCAACTTGAGGCCGTTTCCTCTTGTCCCATCCATTTGTTCCTTTAGAGCAGAGCCCAGCACCCACCTCACTGCACCCTCCTTTCAGGCAGTTGTAGAGAGTGATGAGGTCTCCTCTCAGCCTCCTCTTCTCCAGATTAACCACCCCCAGCTCCCTCAGCCGCTCCTCGTCAGACCTGTGCTCCAGACCATTCCCCAGCTTCGTTGCCCTTCTCTGGACCTGCTCCAGCCCCTCAATGTCCTTCTTGTGGTGAGGGGCCCAAAACTGACCCCAGGATTCAAGGTGCGGCCTCACCAGTGCCGAGTCTAGGGGTACAATCCCTGCCCCAGTCCTGCTGGCCACACTATTGCTGATACAGGCCAGGATGCCGTTGGCCTTCTTGGCCACCTGGGCACACTGCTGGCTCATGTTCAGCCGGCTGTCGCCCAGCACCCCCAGGTCCCTCTCTGCTGGGCAGCTTTCCAGCCACTCTCCCCCCAGCCGGGAGCGTTGCAGGGCGTTGTTGTGACCAAAGTGCAGGACCCGACACTTGGCTTTATTGAACCTCAGACAATGGCCTCAGCCCATCGGTCCAGCCTGTCCAGATCCCTCTGCAAAGCCTCTCTACCCTCAAGGAGATGGTAGCTCACTGATCCAAAATACTTCTACCAATCCATAGTCTAGATGAAAAGGAGCCTGAGAGACAATTTAAAGAAATATTGTTTAAGGAAGATCAAATATATTTTATTTTATATTGCTGAATCTTCGATCAGGATAGGCTGCATTTTGCTGGGTGTCATGAAGACACAGAAGTCTTAATTTCCACCTCAAAGTGCCTGAGCTTGTCTGACTCCGACCTCTACTTATCTGGCGGTAATGCCATTTGCTAAAATGAAAGGCGCCATGAAATGCCTATTTAATGTTCCACACCCACACAAACACAGAGGTGTGGCAATGTAGATGTCTCCAAACAAAAAGGAATAGAATGGATCTCGTGTGACGGCTCTCAGTCGTACTGTTTTCAGATACCTCACACCACTAATGCTACCTTAATCCCCTGGGTGGGGATCGTTGCAGACTGAAATGACTCAGGAGTTTGCATTGCTATTCAGTGCAATCAAAGGACTTTCGAAAGCATTGAAAGCCACTGCAGAAAGGAAGTTTTAGGTAACTAGCATTATATAGTTGGGGAGCAGGTTTAGAGGCTTGCTTTTTGTGTGTTTTTTTTTCCTGATAAATAAGCCATATTTCTTAACACCTACTGTTTCTTTTTTTTTTTAAGCTCATTTTGCCAGCATATATGTTATACAGGCTATTAAAAGGGTTGAAAATGAATTTTCAGTCTTTATTAATCAAGGACTTTGACTTACAAACTGTTACCATTTAACGCTATTTTAAGCATTGCAGAGATTGTTTCTCTGCGCAGCAGTATCCCAAGTAACTTTTGTACAAGGAGTAAATATTTGAATTAAAAGCTGAAGTATGTGCAGTCAGTAATGTCTGTGAAACAGTATTGGAAACCTGTCATTAGTAAAAAGTTTTCAAAATTGAGAAATTTAATTGCTTTTTGCAATTTCCTGTGAGACAAAAAGAAAACTCTAAGGAGATTTTTCCCATTATATGTAAGTGACAGCAGCGTCATCTGTTAAAATAATCATCAATTTCCTCATTAAAAGTTCTTGCCTGGATTTTTATAGAATTCTTCTAAAATCTCATTTATCTTCTATTGAACAGTAGATTCCTCGAAATAATTACATTCTGCTAGAACATATTTGCATCTTTCTTACCTAATGTATCAAGAAGCATCCTTCCATTTTTCTTCTCACACTCAATTTAATCTAGCTTTTAATTTCAGAATAAAAAAAAAGAATCACTCTTCTTGTTAACTTTAAGTAACTGTTGTCTGGTATCTGAAGATACAACAAAACATCTGCAAATAAATTTGTAAATCTGGCTTCTGGAGTTTATTCCTTTTTATTTTGTGGTCCATCAATGGCTAAGTTTAAAAGAACATAAAGAGCATAAATGTGTCCAATATCTATTACAGTCTATTAATTTAATCGATAAAATTAGCTGGAAAGATTAGTATGATTAACTATTGGTGAAGGGATATCATGCAATCTCACTAGGTTCTGGTTTAAAGCAATTTATTTTGTACAGAATGGTTGTTAATACTTGAGAGACCAAGTAAGGGAAACTGTGGAAGATCTAGTTGTAGTCTGTGATTTGTAAACTGTGAAGAAATTAGGCTTTGGCTGTGCATAGTTTTATAAACCTCTATTCAAGATGTTTTCCAAAGGAAAATGAGATATATGTTTTCTCTGTGTCCTTCTCTCAGTCAAATTTGAGAAGGAGAAAACTTCGAGGTAATTTTCTACAAGTTTCAGGAATGAAAATGTTCAGGGAGGGGAGGTGCCTTGAGCAGCTTTGAAGGAAGGGCTGTGTATCAGAGCGTTCGTTAGTGAAAAGCCATCAG
Organism: Pterocles orientalis; assembly: GCA_011057875.1. Classification (NCBI taxonomy): domain Eukaryota; kingdom Metazoa; phylum Chordata; class Aves; order Pterocliformes; family Pteroclidae; genus Pterocles; species Pterocles orientalis. Next base: position 1,100,081 of record WKFP01015197.1, on the reverse strand, counting down.
AGAAGCCATATGGAGCTCAAACCTGAGTGGCGTATCTATAGGATACTGGACTTCATGGATTCCAATAAATGTCATGGTAGGGTTATTTATTCAAGTGGAATTTTCAAATGTTTGAAAGTCAAAACTCCAAATAATATACAAGTGATGACAGTGTAAAATAATATGAAACTATGGAAGTCTCCCAAAAAATATTAGGATGTGACCTGTAAGTCCTCTGTCCTTTAGGTATTATATTGAACTCGTACTAGTACCAAAAGGACAGTAGAAATAAATAGGGATAATGCCGTTAGTGGCTTACAAAGGTGGAAATTTAAAGGAAATGTGAAATGCTGAGTCATAGTAGAAATTTGCAGTGGTGGAATACAGGATTCTATAATTCTCTCAAATTTTAAGTGTATCTGGTGAGTTTTGAGAGAGATACAATATTCACATGAATTCATTTAATGGATAAGAAAAAATATGTCAATTATTCTAATTGTGTTCACCTGCAGAGTACTTTTAAATGCCAGATTTTAGGAGTTCCTTATCCATGGCCTGGAGCCACAAAATTTAATGTAAGTATTTTTGATCTTGGTTTATGAGGATGGGAGTATTGATCCAAGACAGAAATCCCTAAGACATACAGCCAAATTCAGTGAAAGTTGTTGCAGGGACCTGGAAATTACCCGATGTATATGAGGAAACAAGACAGAGCAGCAGAAGAGTTCCGTATCATTGGTGATATAACTGGACGTGATACAGTGTGTTTCAGCCTGGGCGAGTCGGTGTCCTGAAGGTCTTGACAAGTTGGAGAGTACACAACAAATGCAATAAAAGTGGCTTGGAACTGGAAGAGAGAAAGCAGAAGACTGAACTGGTACAGCTTGGCTACATGACAGCCAAAACGCTACAAAGGCATGGTAATGATTTATAAATATTTAATGGTGTACAGAAAAAGAGGAGAATTATGTAGTTCAATGAACAGGACATAGAATTGAGAATGAAAAGAAGAAACATTAAATTGATCAGTTCTAGGACACAGTTCCTGTGATGAAGATGAGGAATCCTCCTTTTATGGAAAAACATCAGTAAATATTTTTCCATGAAAACGTTAGTGAACAGTCCTATACAGATGTAAGGTGTAACTCATAAGGAATTCGGAGTTCAACAACACAACCCTGAAGGAAGTAACGTGACCATATTGTTTGACCTATTCTGGAGTGGACGGGACATTCTTTAAGCAATTCCTGACTGGATTAGAATTCCTTCTTGTCCATTACGTATGGTTGCACTCTTGGTGTCCAGGCCATTATGCAATTTCTTTTTTCCAGTCTTCACCTGAAATATTATTTAAGCATTGAACCAAAGCTAGAATATAGTCAGTTTGAGAGTATGGACGTGAGCCCTGTACTTGTGAGGGAGGAAAGGGCAGGGGAGCAGGAGAACTTGGAAAACGATGTGCTCAGTGTATCTTCTCTTTCTGCTTGTTTGTTCTCTCTGTACAGTTTGCTTTACTGCTGAGCACATAAAATGAGAAGAATCTATATGTATTTGTATCTTAAGACTAGTGGAAGATGGGTATCCTCTCACTACTGGAGAGAAAGAGTTTATAGGAATTCCATACATCTTGATGTATATCAGAATAAAAAATTAAAATTAAGGAAAAATTTCTCATTTCCATGTAGTCAGAGAAGAGAAAGAATTTAATGAGAATTAAATGCTTAGCTCAAGAAGTCAACGGGGTGAATTCCCTAGTAGACTTACCTGGAAAGTGCAATGAGCTTTCTGACCTTGTGGTTCTGGGCCACCCAGCTAACGTGAGTGGTGAGGATGGAGCACTGGATGGTAAGCTGCCTCCTTCTGGTCGGTCTGTTTCTGGTACACACATAAAGGACACATGTATCTGTCAGTGTGGAAAACATGGAGTGCAGGACGGTCCCTTCTGCAGGATTGTCAGACCATTGCTTATTATGGAGAAGAGATGCATTCACAGTCAGGAACATTCCCCTCCCCTCTCTGGTGGGTCTGTCCCACAGAAGTGGCCATTGCAGCTGCTGAATGAGATGCAAAAGCAGACCGGACTCTCTGTGATGTAGAATTTACATTTCTTCTATGTGAATTTTTGTTAAGTGTGAACCCACAAACAGATCAGTACGTTGTTTTCTCTCCAAATATGTTCTCTCCATCCTAATTGTGATTCACTTTTGTGTCCCAGTAGAGCTAATCTGGAGCTGCATTAGCCTAGAGCTTGGTGCTCGATTCCATTGTATTCGTGAGACGTACATTTTCCTGAACCCAGCCTGCATCTTTCCATCCTTTAAAGAGGCCTCTGAAGAACATCACTGTAGTACCTATGAAAAATTATCCAAGTGGTAACAGCTGAGTTGTGTAACAATAGATGCACCTTTTTAAAAACCTCTCAAGCTGTTCATGAACTGTCCGCTTTACGTACGTGTATCTTTTTAGACATTTTCTCCCTATGTCAGTTTATTGATCGCACACACCTGTGGCTCCTGTTTCAAACTAGGCTCCATCCTTGAATTTTACACGCATGAAGATACAGAGCAGTGCAGTAATGCTTACCTCTAGGCTGTGTGAAAGCCGAGGCCTGACTGATAGGCTCTCTGACGTCCCAGGAGAAATTTGCAAAAAAATATTTCAGGTTTGAAACAGAGATAGTAAATTATTTGAAGCAAAGGCTCCAAGCACCATGTGTTTGTGCAGCATCCAGCATGATATTGCCTTGATTATGCCCAGAGCTCTCTCAGTATGTGAAAACCCCAGGTTGTATTATTTTATTTATTAACTATATAATTTTTCCCTGTCTTGCCATGAATATTTTTTATCTTCCCCTCAACCTAGCTAAAGTTTTTTTCCCCCTTTATAAATATTGGATGCGTTCCTGTGCGATCTGATCTAGGTGTTCCTGCTCCGGCAGGGGGATTGGACTAGATGATCTTTCGAGGTCCCTTCCAATCCCTAACATTCTGTGATTCTGTGACATTCTGTGATATTTATCTTCCTATCTATCATATATTAATTTGGAAAAGAAAAATATAAAGAGCCAAATAATCCATAGGCCCTAGTTGTAAACCAACAAAGCCATAATACTCAGTATTCCAGCGCTGAACCCAACAATTCATCCTCTGTGGCTCCCAGAACTTGCACGAGCTCTAAAATAAATGGGCACAGTCCCAAATACCGAGGCTGACTTGTTATCTCTATATGTGCTTTTCAGATAACAGACATTAAATAATTCACTATACCAAGTCTTATTTCAATTAAAATGGTAAAACTGATAAAGAAGTTTTCTTTACTTTTGGGAGCAGATCTCTGGCTTGTAATTGCATTAATTACAAATACACACAGTTGAAAAGTTATTCAAATGCAAATTTTCTTAATGAGAAGAAAGCAACTGGGAGTATAATTTTTAGTTGTTGCAGTTAATGGAAGTATTTGATTTTGTTTTAATTGCACTTTTAATAAAATAAAGTGCTCTCACCGTGATGAGATTTCACTAAGACAGCATCATCTACCAGCGGTGCTAGAACTTCCAGAGCCTGTCGATGGTGGATAGATCAGCTGGTGCCTGGCCCTCAGTGGCGATAAGTGAAGCAAACAACGCTCGCCCCTGGGCAGAGCGGTACGAGGTAAGATGCTCATCTCTGTCTCACAGCAGTGTACTAGAGGACGTCACCAAAGGAAAGCACCGGGCAGACAATTTATGCCTTAAAAAATTCACAAGGGGAGGGGTAAATAAAGTAATGGCTGAGAGCCACTGTTTTCATAACTTCGAAGCACAGAGGAGGGAGTTGGGAGAGCCATTTGGAGAACGTCTGGTCTAGTCTTTCTCTACTGTTTTCTGGGCAAGAATTACTAATCCTTAGGAAAATACCCACATGAGCTTGTGTAAGTGTGCCTGAGTTTTAATTTAAAACCAAATTAAATTCTGTAAATTGGAAAAAAGCTACTTGCCTCCTTTTCTTTCCTTGCTTGCTTTGAAATATGTTTGTGCACTGCAAGAAAGTAGTTTCGCAGAGTGGTGTGAGCAGCTGGTGTCCACAGAGCAAGAGCAAGCTGTCGGATTCCATGAATGTTTTTTGCTTCTTAAATATTATTGCTGTAAGGGGATGAAAAAAATTCACAGGATCTGGATGGTGGGAGTAACTTGCACCCTGTGAAATGGGGAAGGAGATAATGACAGATATCAATTTGCTTTTAAATGCTTGCTACTATTACTGTAGCCATGTCATGACAGGTCATTGACATCTTGAGCTATAGAGCCAAGTTGCTTTTCTCAGACACAACCACAATCTCCATTGTGCTACAACAAAGCAGAAGCTCAGGAATGGGAACTGGACATTTCTCGCGCTAGTGCAGCTAGTCAAGAGAAGAGTGATGTGGGACCCCTAGAGTCTTGGGGGGACACTTGTGACCATGCCTGTGAGCTGAGCCTTTCCTTCTCTGTGCAATGTTGACAGTGGTGGTCCCCCCTCCAGTAACTGCCGAGGAAAAACATTGTCTGGCTTTGCATACCTGAACTGTATCACTACAGCCACATCTTAATTGATATCTGCAACTGCTTAGAAGTCCACTCACATGTACTAAACCGAATGTAAATGCATTCACTTCAAGAAAGACAGTAATTCACTGCTGAAAAACTCTGCTAAGGCAGTAAACACATCCCAGGCATATTTTGTGCCCTTTCAGAATGGGAAAGTCAACAAGTATTAGGCTTCTAGAAAACCATGAAATGAAGAGTTATTTTAAGTTCTCAAGTAACCTTAATTCTGCCTTATTTCAACAATGACCCAATAAACACACACCTTTCCTCTTTCTGTCTCAAAAACTGTTCTGAAAGTGAAGCTGCTTATGTTTTCTCTGTGCTCAGACTTGCCCTAGTCCCAAAAAAGTACACCCCCCTGCCAAATGCTACAGCTACCTTGCTCCTCTCTTCCCACCCCTTTATGCTCACGCAAATGTGCAATGTAACTTTTTTTTTTTCATTTTTCCATTAGTCTCTACACAAACTGCATTAATCTCCAGCTTCAGCACTGACAAGCTTTACAACGAACAAGACTGGTGTGGTGACTATACCTTCCCCTCTCCATGGAAGTGCTCAGATGTAGTATATTGTATCTCTTAAGGCACCAGCACATCTCTTTTTTCCTCCGATCACATGGCAAGGTCTGATAGAGGGGCTCCTGTTCCTCCTGTGCAGAACATCCCCTGATGCCTCCTCTTGGACCCACAGCTCACCCACGCTGCTCTCGTCATGCTCTGCAGTTAGTCGCATCGAGAGCAGGACACTGGGACCTTTCCCAGCCTTCTCAGGGCTACCGTCCCCAAGGGGAGAGGAGACAGGATGAATTCAACTTGTCTGTATTTCCTAAGCTTTCTTACAAGTCTGGTTTCTGCTGAATTTGAAATTATATGAAGGTGCTGTCAGGCAGCCATAATTATTGTCAGTAAATTTTTAAGTAAACACATTAAATTGTCACCATATACAAAGTGACTCAGTGGCAGAAGAAGAAATAAAACTTCAGTTTTAGTCTTTCGCACTGTTTAGCCGAATATCTCACTTGCATAGCTCAGGTGACTGTTGGTGGTTCACCTTGCACTCTGTAGTAAGTTTGGCTTTACAACACCCTTAGTGGCGTGAGGTGGCAGAGGTCTGCGTCTCCCGCAGTGTGAAATTCCAGCCGTAAGCGGTGGAAGCAAATTGCCTCAAACAGTGGAGCCAAATCTATGACCCTGAAATGTAAGGGGTAGGAAATGCCTCCAGAGATCGTTTTTCTGTTAAGAGGCAAGACTAAATACACGCAGGCCATCACAGCCCATGGCACCAGCTGAGTGATCCCACCCAGCCCAGCATCTACCACTGTGACCCCGTGTGCGAGGGTGAGTGAGGGAAAAGGCCATCCTGACGGGCTGGAGTGGCTGGAAGGGTCCTGGTCATCTCCTTACACCCACATGGGCATTCCCACAACCTGCCGACCTGCTTACCAGGGAGGGGGCTCTGCTGTCCCGTGGCTGTGGGGAGAGGAGCGTTACAGTTCTGTTTGTGACTTACACAGCTCCCCCAGACCATGATCTGAGCCAAAGAGTTGAACAAGGGGGAACACGCTGGCACAGCCCATCACTGAGGAGTGTGTACGTGCTTAATATGGTCTTGCACTGGGACGGTGGGGATTCCACCACCTCCCTGGCTAACCTCTTTTAAGGTTTCTAATTAGAAGGCAAACTGTTGATAAATGTTCCCTTAAGCATAATTGAAAAATCATGCTTACTGAGAAGTAATTGTATAGTGTTTTCATCTTTTCAACAGGAAGGAGCCATCTTGCCTAAGGCTAAATATCTGAAAGTTGGTTGTCGATGTCTAGACTCATCAACCTAGATTCCCTTTATAGCCAGCTGAAAGAAAGAGGCACCTCCAGGGTGTGATTCATCTGTCTGTCTTAGAAGAAATGTTAAGTGGAGAAGGATTGCTTTCTGAAATATATACTGCAAAAATGATTACAGTTGTACAGGAAATGGTATTCCTATTCTGTGGGAAATAAATTTCAAAAACTTGTTTCTTCAATACTAGAACAAAGAAAAACACTTTCAGAATTTCAGGAAAATTGCATATTTAAAAATTCACTCATGCTAAGTAAAAGGAAAGGGGTTTTCTGATGTTTTCTTCTTATTTTATGTTTTAGAATTTCTAATGGAAAAAATTACACTGGAGACAAAAAGAGGTTTTAATAAGAAAAACTGAAACATGATGAGGTCAAACTGGAATATTTTGATTTCACTAGGATGCTTCAACTTAGAGTGATTTTATCTCATGAAAGATCAGCAAAACGGGCCCATTCCCCCAGACAGTTTAGATTTCCATGGAATGGCATTTTTATAGAAAAATGTGACAACAGAATTTTTTCAACAAGCTGTAGAAGTTATGTATCAGTGGACAGACCTGTGTAAAATTAACTTTTTTTAACCTCAAGATCCTGTTTATAGAAACATTCTGCTTTTAATTAACAAAGCTATTTTAACTTTCCTTAGGCTAACAAGTAACTCTCACCTAAGCACGGGCTAACTGTGGCATAGTTTTGAGATATGTCTTATAAAGGCAAGCTTCTAATAAAAGTAAAATAGTCAGGCATATAACATTACTTTGTGCTAATTTGTTGTCACAATTTTCTTGAAGGACATGACCAATAGACTGAAGTATCAGAGTGTCCCTACTTTCATGTGACCATGTGTGAACAAAGAAAATAAACAGAATGATGCCGTAACAGGGAGAATTTGTATTGGTCTCCCCATAAAAAAATGATCCGTGGATTTGAATTTTGTGTTACAAGTGAATGATGGATATCAAGCTACCCGAGACTGTGAAGCTAATACATTGAGCTACAGCATGACAATAATGAACTGTGACAGTCTAACTGAGTAAGGGAAAGTTTCACAGAACTGGGTGTCTGCAATGAAGACATCAAAGCTGACAAATGACTTCTAGCTAACTTGCTTCCTTCTCCAAGGCATGTTCTAGTGATGCTGAGGGACAGATGTTAAATGGAGCTAGACACAGCTGAACACACTTCTTCAAGTAAATATCTTGCTGATAGAATGATTTACACACCAGGAAGAGAGAAGAAAAATTTTTAGGAAGGTCTGAACAATATCTTGGACTTTGTTCAGATGTACAGTGTGGGATTCACCTCACCTAATGGCGAACTGTCTACGATGCAGCATTTGCACCAGAAAGTAGCAAACACACTTTGTAGTCAATGGAGAGAAGTACATATTTCTAGGGCACGTTTTAGATACGTGCTTTAGGGTGAACACACCTGAGAAGCATTTATTTGACTTATCAGACAAAAAAGGAACTAGTTTAGATACCAGTGCTTGCAATGGATCTATCGCAAATCTTCAGTGCCGTCTCAGGAGTTGATAAACTAAACCACTGCCTACAGAATATTTTATAATTCATTTTCTATTTTTATTATATTGATGCTTTTAATCAGCCACTTGGATTTAATTCAGTGCCAGATGTTTTCTGTAGGCTAATTAGCTAACTGTTTGAGGGAGTAATGAAAGCTGAATATATATATGTGGTATTCTAGTTATGAGGAATCTGACTGCTACACTTCTAGACCAACCAGAAGAAGAAAAAATGTTATCTGCTTGTAAGCTCTATTAACTTTTTGCCAGGATAAAAACAAATTGAGTTAACAAGAACATACTAATTGAATAAAAAATATTTCAGCTGGTAGTTCGTAGCATATCGTATTATTCTTCCCCTATGGCACCTACATTTCCGGTGCGTAGTGGATATGCTCAGTGGATATGAGGTTAAGTCAACGCCTGTGTTGATCTGTAGTGCACCAACAGACCTGAACATCCCAACCCAGCCTCCCCTGGGGCCCCCCCCAGCCCTCTCCTGGGGCCCAGCACTCCCATTTCAGCCCATCTCGGGGTCACTAGTCCCTGCACCAGCCACGTCCTGGGAGTTTGTGTCTCCAGTCCTGTCTCTGGCCCTGTCTGCTTTAGTTCCTGAGGGGTTCCCCTGGGGGACTCTGGACCGGGTGCATTGCTTGCCGTGCCTGGGACTGCCGACGGACACTGCTGCCAGCCCAGCTCTGCCTGACGTGTTCAGTGTCTGTGGATGGTCCCGCACGTGAGGGCACATCCTTTGCAGGGGTTGTGCTCCCTCAGCTCCTTCCTCAAGGGAGCAGCCAGCCCCTCGCTGCTCCCTGTCTTCTTCAGCATCCTTCAAGAGGCGAAAACATGGCTAATCACTGCTCACCATCGATATGTGTAGTCTCTTTGTACAAGGAAGGGCTGGTCTTCTCTTTCAGAACAAGCCCATAGACTGAGTATTTTTGCCTGAAAAGGCAAAAGAAGAGCCCTCACAAGCCCAGGCTACAACACGCTGTTGTCTTCCTCAGATGTTCAAAACAGCTCTTCACTGAAATGACATCGGAGATGCCTGAAAAGTGTGGTCAAAGAGATCAGATGAGCACTGGGTGCTATTGCGTATGCGGGCTTGGGAAGTGTGGTGTGCTGGTAGGTATAAGTTAGGTCCTGGCCTTAACCCTACCCTGTGGGCTTCTAGAAGCAGACAGAGCTGCAGGCGCACTGCTGCGCTCGCCATGCTTGGCGTGAATTGGTCACACCAAGTACCACTGAGATTTCAGAGAGATGTGGCTTCCAGCAGATGAAGATTGTAGAATTTATCTTCAATTATCTTGTGTAGTGGCCCTTTAAATTAATGGAAACATTGAAACCCCTTGGCAAAGCATTCCTTACCTGGGACTGTCTTGCACAAAACATCCCTCAAAAACCTAAAAAAACCCACCTTTTGTTTTGAACCAGGTTCTTACTGTCTTCATTTAAAGTTCTATTCTTGGCTTGGAACACTCCATCAGAGAGGGAATGGATGGCTGCAGTCATGTTTGATTGTTTAGGGAGCTGAGATTGCTTTCTGAACAGTATTCACTGAAAAGACAACTTTTTAAGCAGTTTGGACAGTAAGTTTCAAATGTTTGGCCGTTTCCATGCTTTGAATGTCAGTCATTGTTTTCCTGCTTTGAAAATACCTCATCACTCAGTGTTTCAGAAAGAGGACACAGTTGTTAGCAGACCTTACTCCAGCCTTGATAAATCCTAAGCATCTATGGCATACAAGAGTTTTCTCAATCACCTCCAGCTTATTTTACCTAATTTTTTCTTTCTTCTTCCTCTCTTTCTTTCTTTTTAATTAGAGTTTGGTTTAGACAAACAAAATGACTCTCTTAGGTAACACTGTTATTATGCAGCACCATTTGTTTTTTGAGCAATGTGTCAATGAATTGACATTTCGGAATGGCCAGAAACCTCAGATGCCATCCCCAACATTTTCCATCAATGGGCTGGACAGCGCCGAGGAGAAACCAAAGCTGCGTTCCCCCTTTCTGTGTGCTTTATCTAAAAGACAACATAGTCAGTTTTGAACAGCAGTCCAAGAATATCTAAACTCTTCTTTCCATGTAAGATGGTAAAATAAATCTACTAATCCAGAAAGTAAACTTGTCTGAATGCATCCAATAGGAAAATAATATGGCAATCATGCAAATGAAGTTGTATTTGTTTACATCAAGTGCTTTAATATTTATCCTTTCTTACTTCTATATTTAATGACAAGTTCAAAGCATGAGGTAAAGCGGTCTTTATAATAAGGTTATCAAAGATAACTTGACAACAGGCTTCTTCTGTTTTGTTTAGCATAACTGAAACAAGCAAATGTTCATCTTTGCTTTTGTTGGGCTCGAAATACCCTTCACCAAAGCAACACTTCCAGTTTTGTTTCCATGACAATATGTGTGACTTTTATGAAAGCTGTGGATCTTTCTGCCTAAGAGATGTGGCTAAACCAGCAACATTTCATTTGCCTAGGAGTCTGCTGTTTTCTCCTCAGTCGTGAGAAGACTTTATTCAAGATGTTTCTTTCCAACTTCTGCAGTCTTAAACTTCAGTAATTACAAATATTTCATCTTTTCTTTCTCTTTTCCCTAATTCTTAGCATCCTCTGTGTAAGAATGTCCTCTTCATTCATTTTTTTCTATTTCTGTTTCTATACTATTTAATCCATCTCTGTTTTTTTTAATCTTAACACTATACACTTTACCTGTCTTTAGCCAGACTAATTTTCTTCCACTTCAAATCCTCTAGTGCCTCATTGCCTTAATACCATCTACCTTGAAGATTCTTCTCATCTGAGTTACATAAACACAATAGGAGCTGTTTCTTAAAACAGCCTTTTGATACTTGTCTTCACTCTCTGTATTATCATTCTCTAATTAGCTTGTTCTTGATCAGATAACAATTTTTTTTTCTTAATACATGGTCTATCTTCAAGTTGGTTTTTTTCATACATAATGCTATTACTTTCATTCCCATCTCATTTCCCAAGTAATAATTTTGAAAACCATTTGCTTTTCTTATAACCTAATATCAAATTTCCATATAAATAGGTGTTTGGTCACATGAAGACCAAAGTCACCAAAGTGATAATTTCTTTACAAACTATTTTAAGACAATTTATTTTTCTTCTTTTTAGTTTCCTTTTCTTTTCTTGTTCCATACTTTTAATTCTTCCCTTATTCTATCAACAAAATGTTCTTATTTCTTCAGCAAAATATCTTACCAAAGCCTGTGACATTGTAACTTGCTACAATTTGCTATTTGTTAGGGATGACTAGAAGGGGAACCCATTAATGCATTTTCGCATATACAAAATGAGCCCACAGAAGTGGGCTACTGCTTCAAAACACGGCCTTCAAGATCTCACCAGAATTCAAAAACTCTTGATAACTGAACAGAAATAATTAGACTATGAAGTCTACAAATCTTCCCATGCCAGTGAGAAAACCATCTGACTCTGTTAAGAAGAAATCCCAAGGGGAACGGAGGGTTTTCTTTTCTTTTTATTTGGCCATCCTAGGAACTTTTTCATCAGCCTCTGAAGCTTTGCCTGTTACTAGTGGCTTATTAAGCCACGGTTCTGATGCAGCAAGGTGATTTTGTCTTTGCATTTTTTTTGCAGCTGAATCAAATCTCTCCAAAGCTGAGAGAATATTTATATCATAGCTTTTTAAAATGTAATGCCATCACCCGTTTTAAACTGAAGACTGTAAAATAGACTAAATTTCATGTAATTTGGTGCATAATACTGACCTAATTTGTCCTTGTCTTTTTGAAAAATTAATTAAAATGCATTTTGCATAGCATAAACGAGGTACATATACTTAGGTATCTCTGTATTATTTATGCATTGATTTTTGTATTGCTGCCTACTCCGTCTCAAAAGGCTAACTCCTTACAGAGACATGTACTGGAAAGGATGGAATAAGCATAAAATGGATTGGATGTGGTTCAAGTAGAAATGTCAGCTGTGATATAAATGGGGTATTGTGAATCAGCAGCAAGTAACTAGAGCTCCTGTGATGACACAGTGGAGATCAACAACTGGGCCCTTACCTTTTTAAATTATTGACAGACATGAAAATGTTTCATCTAGATGTCCCACTATCCTTTCCCTCAACTTCTGAACACTGAACTCCACAGATCTCCTTCCACAGATACATTGATTTGTAGAGAGAGGTTCTGTACCGTGAAGACACTTACAGCCTTCATTTCCTGCAGGCTTCGTGGTGTCTGGCAAAACTATTCTCAACATCTAGGAACAGGCAGATGTGGTGGCAGGGATTTCACATCATAGTATCTCAGGAAACTAAGGGAAAGTTAGTTTATTTTTTTGTACAGCATCCTGATCGTAACTACTAAGTTTTAGAGTCTTCTGATGCACGTCATGGTCATGGAGTTGGCTTGCTTTAGACTCAGCATTTTCTCCTGTCAAAACTGTTCAAGCATTTGACCACCTCAGCGTTGGAGTTTCTGTGAGGGGAAAGTCTTTTCTGGTGGTTATGCAAATCTCTGTTCTAGACACAAGAAAATAAGTTTTATTCAGTTGCCGCTATTAATCCCTTATTATTTGCATTTGGTACACACAGTGCAATATCAAAAACCCCTGAGGAGGGCACCAGCAGCAATCACTTGGGATCCAAATTATATGGAATTGGATGTATTTCTAACTCCCGATCAGGCCAATGTGTACTGGACATCACCTGTAACAGCCCCATTTAGTTTTGAACATAGGTGCGGGTACCGTATGTACCCTAGACAGAAAGAATATATCCTCTTGCCTACATCTCTGGAAAAATCTCCACCAACCCTGCTTTCTCTGATCTGCAAATATGAATGAAAATTTAGAATAGTTTGGTGAGTTTTCGTGCAGGATACTTTATGCAGTCCTGCTCATCCGTGTTCAAAAAAGATTATGGCAAGCTGGAATGCATTTTTGAAATGGTTAACAGGACAATTAGGGGGATGAAGAGCCTATGGGAGATCGGCTCTCAGTACACTAAATCAAGAGCTGGAAGGAGATATGATCACTGCCTATAAATACAAAGATCAATGTAGGAGGAGAGCTTTTTAAATTAAGGGGCAGCAGTACAGCATAGATGAAGAGAATTTGGCATGAATTAAGTCTAGGCTTGAAATTCAAAGGATTTTAGTACTCAAAGCATTCAGGTTCTGGAACAATCTTCTAACAGTAACAAAGTAAAAAGATGATATCTTGGTGCTTGACAGAATTATGAAAGAGATGATTGTGTTATATGATTGCTTGAAGCACGTGCAGTTGGATTTGTTACCCAGGAAGCTCTTCTCAGTTTTCCTTCCTTTTTTTCTGGTATGGTATATGATCTATCAGATTCAAATTGTGAGAAAGCAGTACCCATGACAGCCATGAACATGAACAGAACCATTGATAGTAAGGTATTTTTGTAAGAATCTTCTCCCCTAGGGAGAATAATGCAATCCATGGCCTGTTGGACCATGAGAGACTTATAGAAGACATACACGTAGTTGTTATCTTGGCCAGTACAAAAAGGGACACTCTTAACCAAACATGGAAACAAATTCATGTCAATGTTTCCAAACACTAAGTCCGTGTTGAGTAATAGGTAACATCTCACTTTGAGATCTGCTTTGCTGCGGACATTCACTGAACATCTAGCTGTCAAGCCGTTTGGTCTCTAAAGGACAGTCAACCTCATTCAGACCTGCTGAAGGAGTCCCAGCAAGTGTAAGAGATGTCAGCTAGCAGGGTTGAAGCATTCCACTGTGAAGAAAGATGGGTCTCATCTCAGCTAACCTTAGATGTCTACCATACAACCATACAGACATTTACCACTGGGCTGATCACCTTGAGCTTGCTCTAAGTTAGTAGATTTATTATCTATAAGCCAAAGGAAAAAAAGAAAGCATCAAGGTATAGTACACCCTCTAATTCTGTGGCCTTTCTTTCCAAATGGCACTATTCCAAGCCCCAGAAATTGGAAAGCACGTTAACTGAGTGGTTTAGAATTCCTTTTTAGTTACATTATTTTTCAACCTGCTTGAAGCAATGGAGAAGACAGCAAGAGATAAAAGAACTAGTAATATTATTGCCACTAAGAAACAAATGAGACAATTAAAATACATACCCATGCAGAGTTGCTGTGCTTTACATGGACAGCGTTCTGGAAAGTTTAGCTTCTCTAAAGGTATTTAAGCACAAACTTGCTTGTAACACCCCAAGAATTTAGAATTGGAAATTGTGGTTGCCAAGTTATCAAAGGTGACTTCAGCCTGTAAAAAAAAGGCAAGATGAACTGAAAGTAACTACCACTGAGAGCCAGATAAACCACTTGTTTTCTTTTTAAGTTTGAGCTTTCCTTAGGCATGCAGAGCTAAAACCACCCATGTTATTTTCACATCATGAGATGCCAGTGGAGTGAAGTATTTTTTTAATGTCAATTAAGCTAATAATACAGGATGGAGTCTTGTCCCCTTTCTCTGCAGGTAAGAAAAGTTCTGGTCTACAGCATGACACCTCCGTAGCTTGTTTCTACAGGAATTCTTATCTCTTTTATTTTGGCAATCTCAGATAGATTTTTGTAATTTAGTTTTTCTGGCAGAAGAGATAAGAGCCAGAGCAAAAATGGAGATTTTTAACAGGGGGAGAAGGAAGGCTCTTTGCAATGAGAGGAGATTTTGATAGCAGTGCTGTGGGGCAAAGGAAGTCTTAAATCTTGGATGTCTGGCTTGCAGGACTTGCCTGTGAAGCTCACCAAAGGCAAAGACAGTGTCTACTGATGAACAGAGAAAAAAAACCCACCATTTTGGCAACCAAAACAGGTCTTTGCATGCCATTTTCTCTAAACAGACAGAAGTACCAATAGTGGTATGAAGATTTCTGATCCTGATTATCATGCAGTATACATTACTATCTTTTTTCTGTTCCTTTTGAAATCTGTGGAAAACCATTGGTAACTTCAGAGGGTCCAAGAACACAGAAACCCACCCATGGAAAGACTCTTGAGTGGTGTACTGGCTCCTGAGAGAACAGTTCCACATCCTCATGGATCTTCTATCAGCATTCCTCCAGTAGTACGATAGACGTGGTTGAGACATCGGTGGGCACTGATTTACCAAGGAAAGAGAAGGATGAGGATATGAGCTCTGGGGGATGTAGTGTTAGTAATGAGTATGTAGCACCTGCAGGAGTACTAGTACCAGCCCACATTTTGTGTGCATGGCCACAGCATGTGAGGAAGTGGAGCCATAAAGCTGTGCAGCCCCAGTTAACATGCCATAATTTTGTGAGGGACTTTCGGTTCTCAGAAAGGGCCTTATGAAATTCTACTGATAAACTTTAAGGATGATAAGAATTACTCTAAGGATATCTGTAATCAGCAAAGAAGTTCACCTGGAAGAAAAAAAAAAAAAGTGTCTCCATAAAATCCTGACTTTGAAATACAGTTCACAAAGTCCCAGTCAAATACTTTTCAAATATTTGAATGTTAAGGTACCTCAAAAAAACCACACTTTTTGCCCATTTATATAGCTAGTTAGCTGGGGTTTTGCAGTGTTTGTCCCTCGATAATGAAAATTGATGTTAAGCTCTTAAGAATCTGCCTCAGGCTCAATTTTCTAATGAACAAAAAGGCAACCTTATCCAGAGAGGTATTGCATTCAACATGCTCACTAAAGGAAAAGAGTTGGTGTGGCAGCGTATGAGCAGGCCAGACTGCAGCAGCTGTGTTTGCATCCAGCATTGGCTAGCTCAGTCGAAATGTCAAAGATAGGCAGAGAGGTGTGGTGAGGAACATCTTAAATGGAACAAGTGTCAGCTGGGCTTCATTTCCTGATTTAAACAATTACATAGCTGAATAACCTATACTTAAAACCCACAAAACCTGATGAATAAGCAAAAAGCCTGCTTGACCTACATTCAAAGCAATTGCTAGCTCCTACCCTCCGTATTTGGGTTCTGTCTCACGCAGCTTTAGCAGGACAAGGTGCTTTCTGAAGCAGCCAGCTCTGCTCACAGGGTTGTCTCTCTATGATAACCCCATTGAGCAGCAGGGGACAGAACATCTGTTCTGCTAGTTCGGGGGATTTGTCAAAAAATTCCTCTGACTCTGAAAAATTTAAGTAATTTTTTTTTGCAGCAAAATAATATAAGAAAATACTGTTTGCTTTCTCTGTCTGCTGAGGCTTTCTGACTGGGACAGGTTTTGTCCTAAACATGTATGCTGCACCTCCTTTCAACATGGCCAGTGCCCAAGGCAGCAGGAAAACAGACATTCAGATGTGAAGTACTTGTTTGCTACAATTTTTCCTTCTCTCCTTTCCATGTTTCTTCCTTCTGAGTGCCACCACCTTGAAAGAATAGGCCCATCAGCTGTACAGTATTTTTGGGCAGAATGACAAAGAGCTTGATACAGAATGCAATCAGCAAAGAATTAAATGAAGGTGTTTAATTAATGGCAGTCAACATTTGTCTTACCAAGCAAATCAGATATTGTTTGTAGTTGTATTAAAAGCATGGTTAATACAAGTAATTGGTGTAATATATTCAGATCCATGACATTCTGATAAAAATTAAGAATATACAGAATCAGTACAACTACTTCAAGCAAATAAAAAACTAGCCAAGTAATAGATTGCACAATGTAATTGTATATATAAATTGCAAATCATCCATTGGGGGGTTTTTAGCAGGTCCTGCAGAGAGCTGCTCTTTGCCTAATGTTGTTCAATGCCTTTATTAAACTGGGAGAAAATACAGTATCAGTCAGTTAGGTGGATTCAGTCCCCACAGGACTGAGGGACTGGAGGGATTGAAGGAATTTAAAACCTAAAATATCCCACTGAGCGGAAGACTATTCTAATAAGTAGGCTGTTACAGGTTGGGGGCTGTCTTGGTTACAATGAGCATGAAATTGTGGTGACTTTTTAGGTGGATCTGTCCCTTTTTTATTATATAAGTTACAGTAATTATAAAGCTACAGTAAGTGATATCCTGAATACTTGAATGTTGTGATCTGTATTTGGACAAACAAAGAGATTAACAGAAAGTAGACAGTTCTGGCAGCAGTTCCCAGGGTATCCAAATACATGATGAAATCTGCCTGCTGATACATACTTTATGTACTTTGAATATATAAAGTATACGCTGCACAGCTCCTCCCTGTCCCCCCATCCCAGGAATGCAAAGCACAGGGCCAAGCCTCTACCCTCAAAGTTTTGTGGACAGACAAATACAAAGCAATGAGAAAAATATAAAACTTTAATAACAGCCTGGATTATATAGAAGGACTCATAAGAGTTATTAAAACTATAATAGATTTTGGCAGGTATCTTTTTAGATAAAAACATTTTTGACAAACTAAAAATCAACGAACAATGAACCTTCTGAGTTGGTAGGTCTGGCACAAAAATATCGAAATGGAGTACCTGCCTTCAAGAGGTTACTGGCAGAGTTTCAGAAAAGAAGATAGGAAAGCCCAAGCAAGCAATGAGATGATTTGTCAGGGGTCATGGACTGCCTAGCTATTACTGAATTTCTCTGTAGACAATCTAACAGGAAAGGGGGATGTGCAGCACTATAATTCGTGCTATATTCTTCTTTGATTCTTTTTCCGTGTTACTTATTTCAGAGCTGACAGGAATTCATAGGAGTCATGCAGTATCCTGTTCAGCTGGAAATTAGGCAAAGAAACACAGATTTAAGCAAAGAGTATCAGATACTCAACTTAGAAATTTTGATTCCTTTATGAGGTCTAAGGGATGGTTATTATTATGGAAAGGTCAAAATCAGCTAACAGCTAAAATTAGATGATGAGTAAGTGAAAAGCCTGGTTCCAGGGAAGAAGAGACTTTTCCTGTTTTGGTGGAAATCAGCATCAGAAATTTCTATCCATTGTCCTTTTTCACTCAGAGCTCTGCTTCTTCCAGAGCAGCAACAAAGAGCATTCCCTTCCTGCTAGCTCCAAGGAGAGTGAAGAGAAGAAATTTCTCTCTGTCCCAACAGAAAATATCCAATGGGTGAAGAGGTTATATGAGTACCAGACCAAAGGAGTTTGATCGAGATAGAAAAAAAACACAAGATTTTGAGAAAGGACAGAATGGAGAAGGATGGGAGCAGTGAAACAAGACAAATGACGGAAAAGTTGAAAAAAAAATTAGAAAAAAACCTTAAAAACTGCACAAAAAGCTAGCATGGGATAAAGAGGAATGACAAGTGGGAAAGATAATAAAGCAACAAGAACACACACTTTATATTGCAGTACAGACAATCCTGCACCAAATTCTTCATTCTAATAATCAGTAACATTTCACAGGAAATTCTGAGACAAAACTGAGTGAACAGGAAAGTGCTCAGGGTATCTGATTTTAAATTGGACCTCTATGCCTGCTATGCACATGGGACAGCAGGGAGAAGATGGTTAATGACAGTGGTTGCAGCTTTGAGTAATTTTTGCTTTGTTCTAAAATTTAACTTGCTCATGCCAATTCATAGAAAAATGTCAGAGGAATCTATTTTTCCATTCTGGACTTAAAAATTGACACAGATTGACCTTGCTGGCAGCCCAACACCACACAGCTGCTCACTCACTCTCCCCCCTCATGGGGATGGGGGAGAGAATTAAAGGGGTAAAGGGAAAATAGACTTTGGGGTTGAGATAAGAACAATTTAATAACTAAATTACAACAAAATTAAAAATAATAATTATAATAGTAATATATACAAATATAGAAAATACAAACGAGTGATACACAGTGAAACCGTTCACCATGTGATAACCAAGGTTCAGTCTGCTCCCAGCTAACGATCCAGGAGCAGGGAGAGTCCCGAAATCCCCATCCAAGGAACCAAGAACCAACCAAGAGAGTGAGATGACCCCAAGAGAGGGAGATGACCCAGAGACAGAGGGAGATGACACAGAGAGAGAGAGAGAGAGAGAGAGAGAAAGAGAGAGAACTTCCAGGCAGATGCTCATCTATGTACTGGGCATGACGTGCATGATATGGAATAGACCATTGGCCAGTTTGGGTCTCAATCCTAAACCTAAGCTCCAATCCTAGGCTGGTAACTGGGGCTGTGCTTCCTCCCAGCTTCTCCTGCCCCTGCAGACACTGGCACAGCAGAGGAGCTGAAAAGTCCTTGCAATGCTAAGAGAAACAGTGTAGGTGTAAATCTACTACCTTAATTTTAGATGTAAATTAAGATTTGGACAAAAAAAAATATCTACTGAGGCTGCAGTAAACCTTTTTACACCGGACAAGTCAAGAACAGTGAAGTTTTATTTGATTAGCTTCTAGCTGCCAGTTTCCCACCTTTTATTATGGTTGTGTCCCTTCAGTTTGATGCTGTGGCTGAAGCTATGTCATGTCGGTTTTACTCCAAGACATCAACAGGAGGTGGTGTGAAACCCCATAAGGACTACTATGTAATATGCAGGTCGAAAACAGAGGCCTTGCATTTCTGCATATCACCAAAGTGGCAGAAAAGACAAAATGAAGACTTCTATGCTAAAACATGAACAGCACAGGCAATGTCTTAGCACTATGCTATTTGAAGACCTATGATATCTGAAAAGTCCCATGCAGACTTGCCTGTCACAAGATTCAACTTCCTGACTGAAAAATGGGCAAATCCAAATGCTGACAAGTGTCAAAGCAACAGAAAGTAAAGAGATATTTTTTTATAGAATCCAGGTACTTTCTGTATTAGGTACCTAATTTAAGCACAGTCTCATTAAAAATGTAGGCACTGGGAGTGACTAGGCACTCAAAGAGGCACTTGGAATTAAAGAGAAGGTAATGTCTGCTTAGCAGCCTGTGTTACTCAAACAGTTAGTAGAGATCTGAACATCTCAGCTAGGAGGTCTAGTCATCAACTAGGATTGCAATAAAGCAAGTTACTAAAATAATGAAAGTGATGATTTCTTATTTACAATGTTATGTTGCCCAAGCCATTACTTTCTAAAGAAACAATGGACTCTCTTTAAATGAAACCCCTTGAAACCCCCTTGCATAGAGGTATGTTTCCACAAGAGCTATGCCAATCATAAAAATTTCCCTGCTATGTCTCTCTCTGTAATTATTGACAATTTAACTATTTACTCATTAAAGCCATGACAGGAAAATCAAAGCTTTGTTAGGTCCACTTAAAAAATAATATTTTTTTTTGAGAATGAGAAAGGAGAATGAAAGTGGAGCTGAGGGATAAGACTCGAAATGTAACTTCATCATTTTCAGGAGTGCTACCAGTGTATTTTTATACTTGAACATTTCAAGAACCTGGGCTAAGTTTGCTTTCTCACAGCCTATTCATATCTTGCCTCTTAGAGGGAACACTGAGAAACACTGCACCCTGCATATTTTCGAAAAGCTGCTCCAGAGCTTTAGAACATCTTGTGTTAATGGAGGTACTCAGTGTTCTCCCATTATTTTTTTTCCTCAACCTGTCCACTCCTCAGCAGTCTTTGCACTAAAACAAATTGCTACTCCGAAAATAAGAAAAAACAATTGCACTCTATAGAATGTTCTGTAGGAACGTCTGACAGATGAGTGTCTACGCACACATTACTTGTGACATGCTTGTTCCCTGTGCTCTGAATGGAAAAGTGACAGAACTTGCTGTTATAGAAAAGCATATGGCCCTATCAAGATTTAGTTCTCCTGGTTTGGACTCAACAGACTCACCAGAGATAAAGATGTTTAAAAGTGTCTGTTAACGGCAAAGTGATGGAAATCTGATGATAATACCCCATGAAGAGAAGCCGTATGATTTGACTCCTGCATCTTCTGTGTAGTGGTCAAATTCCTTGCAATTTTGATTTATAATGGAACCTGTCTGTCTCTATACATAATATGTAATATGTTTTTGGTAGAACAAAACTAGCCTACAATAATGGACTCTCCTGTTGTAATGACGTATTGGTTTGATCTCTTTATGACACAAATTCTGTTTATTAATATTAAAATGATAATTAATTGCTGTTTAATTCAGCCACTGCAGACTAAAAAGCCCTGATAAAATAATAAAATCCACCAGAAGCAGAATTTTGGATCCATAATAGAAAAGAGTTTTGGGGAGAGGGAGGCTGTGTGTTAAAGACACAAGAAACATTGAGGCCTTTTTAGTTTGCTTGATGTATTTCATTTTGTCTGTGAAAAAATAATAGCTGGATATTGATAAGTTATTTTCATTAGTCTACTTGTTTGAAAGGAAGTTGATTGCCTTGTTAGTAGGCTATTGTCCATGAATATAATGAAGAATATATGGATGTCATTATAAATATGGGTCTGACATTTATGTTGGTATAAGTCTGGATTTATGCCTCTGAAATTAATGGAGCTGCACCGATATCAATCCCAGGAAAATTAGGTCAAATGAATCCAAAATGGTAAACAGAACTGCACCGAGCCCGTCTCTGATACATCAAAAGAGTCTAAAAACAAAGTGGAGTTACGGATCTGGCATTTGCAGCTGTGCCAATGCTAACTTAACCTAGTTAAAGACACAGTGGCATGGTCTTCCATACATTCTAGTACCTACAACACAAACTCCCTTGAGATCTTGGCTGTACATTTGAAAGTCTGTGGTGCCGCATGTTCCTTGCAACAGTTAGACAGATCTAACAGAGATTTGCTGCCACATGCTCTACTTACATCTGTTACCAAGAATACCCATACTCCTTAAGGGGTCTGCCATATTAGTAGTGAAAAATACAAATGTTTGCAAATTAGTGAAGTAGCATTCTAGATTTTCTTTGCACATCTACAAGTAATTATCAAAGCAGGGGCAATTCAATCAAAGAGGACAACAAATGAAATTGAGCCCCATCCTCCTTTAACTTTGGATGCTTTAAATAGAATGGGTCCATGAGACCTTGTGGAACCAAAGCAAATAAAAAGAATGGATTTGTTTTGTTCTCAGACACCATGAAACAAATAGTCCTTTCTCTAGTCCATAGGGGGCATTTCCTGCCATCTAAAAAGACTACTAAGCCGCTGCCCAACATATTGACATATTTCTTTAGCTGAGATATGACATTTTGTGTACGGTATAAATGGTAAGGTTTTGGTAGCAGAGGGCCTGCAGGGGTGGCATCTGCAGTAGGAGGTGAGGGACTGCCCTGTGCTGGACACAGACGGTTCAAGTCAGTGGATCCACTGGATGCCAAAACTAAGCAAATCAGAGGATTTTTTGGTGCATCTGTGAGGATGTAATTAAGAAATGGCAGAAAACACCAAGAGTGAAGGAACACGTGAACAACAATGTGAACGACAAGGCCACAGCAGCAGGAGGCACTCCACAGCGCAGCTGGTTACACCCCTGAAGGAACTGTGGTCTGTGGAGGGCTAACACTGCAGCAAGTACTTCCCTGAAGAGACTGCAGCCTGTGGGTAAGATCACGCCAAATCAAGTACTTCTGGAAAGGACTGCAGCCTGTGGAGGACCCACACTAGAGCAGATGCTTCCATGAAGGGACTGCAGCTCATGGATAAGCATACACTGCAGCAAGTACTGCCCCCACCCCATACAGACTGTGGCCTGTGGAAGAGCCCACACTGGGACAGAGGGAACAGTAAGAAGGAAGGGGCAGTGGAGGTAGAAAGGAACAAAGAAGCAGAAAGAAATAGCTACGCACTTACCCCAACCTCCTCCACCATCTGTTGCCTCACTGATGGGACTGAGCGTAACTTGCAGTGACAAGAAGGGGAGTGGAGATTGGGAAGCAGGGAGGAGAGGTGTCTAGAGTGAAGCTGAACCTGGGAGTGGGAGAAAAAAGGTGCCTTCCCTAATTGTTTAAATGTTTGTCGTCTTTGTTTCCCAATACGCAAATTAGTAATTAAATGTTTTAAATTAAATTCCCCAAGTTGAGACTGTTTTGCTAACTGCAGTAACTGGTGAATGATTTGCCTGTCTTTGTTTTGATCCGTGAGTTTTCCCATTCTCGTTCTTCCTGTTTTCTTCCCATTCCCACTGCAAAACGGGAAAGGAGGGAAGAGTGAGCAAACGGCTCTGTGGGTGCTTGTCTGCTGGCTGGGGACATCCTGCCACACATTAGACTTGGCAATGTATCCTGCCAGTGGTGGTTACCGGCAGAACAAGGTTTTCGCTCGCACCTTGTTATTTTGCAGCTTGATTGCATTTACTGTGCATACATGCATCTTTAATGACTTCAAAAACCAAGTCTTTCACTTTGCTCATGATTTTTCTGGGTTCTCTATAGAAGAAAACAAAACTAATCCACCGAGTCTTACAAATAAAAGTTTTTAGTTCTGAAAAGCGTAAGGCCTGTCGAAGGACGGGGCTGACAATTCCGGAGGACCCGGGCAGGGCGAGCAGCGGGCTGGCGCTGGCCGTGGTGCTGAACGGGCCCCGCGGAGAGCTCCTCCACACGGGCCGCGCCGTCCTGGGGAAAGGGCAACGGCTTCCATGGGAATAACCAGGAGCTGAAAAAAACACTTGACATGAAACTTAGAAAAATGTACCGTATACTGAGATGAATAGTGGTGCAAGAACCCTACTATTATCATCTATGAATCAATGCACTTTTTCCCTCTATTTATACTCAACAATCCATATTAATGCCATTGCACATGGACATCAGCATCTGCCCACTCAGCTCAGGGTGATATAAATATAAACATTTTCACTTAATATTTGCAGATTTTCTATGCTAACTAATATTTTTCTATTTGTAAGTGCCAGTGGTTTCTGGAAAGAAATGGGATTAACACTTACCACAATTAAATCTATTTGTGGAGCAACCAAATGGAGCTAGGAGAAAACAAATTCATCTGTGTATCATAGATTCATGATGTTTAGGATCAGAAAGGGTGCTAGATTACTCAGCCTGACACTCTGTTTCATAAAACATCACATTTCACCCACTTACCCCTGTCAGACGTTTGTGTAGTTAAAGATTCCTCTGAAAGGAAGATAGGCCTGAATTAAATAAATTTAAAAAATATATTTTTCCCTTCCTCCAGTATTATTGCTTTCTCTATTAGAGAGGAGAAGTTGGTATTTTCTTTATGCAAAACAACAATATTCAAGCTACTTCTTAATGTCCTCCTTGCTAAAAATAAGCATGGAACTCTTTAAATCTTTCATTATATATTTGAAGTTCTTTCCTGCCCTTTTCTCTATTTTTCAGCACCAGTTTTAAGACATATGCACCACACCTGGAGGTGGCACACCAGTGTTGCCAGTGCCCCATTCAGAGTAAAAAACATTTCCCTGTTTCTATTCACTACTTCTGTTTGTACATTCACAGTTTGTGCTACCTCTTTGTGCCATAGCATCACAATGAGAACTCAGATTCTTGTCCACTGTGACTTCACAATTTATTTTAAAGTCACTATTTTTCAGTGTAGAATTCAGGACTCTGTAGGTGTAGCCTTATCTTGTGCTATTAAATTACAGTTTGATTGAATAGACAAGTCTACCAGCTGACCCAGATCACACTGACTTACCTATATTCACTGTTAGTTACCATTCTGCCAGCCCTCATGTCATCTGCTGCTTTTATTAATGCTGATTTTATATTTACTTTTAGGTCACTGAGGAGAATGTTGAATACTGTAAAATTTAGTCATAAGGAAATCTATCAGAGGCACACTGCCCAGGGATGATTCCATATTGACAGACAATGTTGCAGACTATAATTTCTGAGTCCACTTATTATGCACTTCACAAGTATTGTGTGGTCCTAGTTGTTTAGCATAATGTCGTGAGGTGCTTAGTCATGCTCTTTACTAAAGTCTACATTAAATCATCTCAGTTCCTTTAGCAAAGGAATTCTTGTGTCAAAAAAGTAAAACGACCTACTTTTGTGTTAACTGGAATTTGTATCTTCCTGCCTGTTAATTCCTATTAAAGACAGTATATCAAAGATTTCATTGCAAATGTTCTGTGATTTTATTCTGCACTGCTCTCACTCTAAATTGCTGTTGCAAAACACTCTTCCAGTCTTATTTTCAGTATATATACCCATGCTTTAACTTTTTCTTTAAGCAAATATCCTACAATATCCTTTTCATTGTGATGAGCTATCTTCTATACCATATTACTCAGAACAGCTAAAGCTGACTCACGAAAGATTCATTATTTGTTGTCCCATAACTGCTGCTATTTACATACATTTCCTATGGGATGTTTCCACTCTTCAAACCACAGAGAACTCACAGACTGTGTATGTAAACTGGAAACTAAAAGATAACAGGTGAAATGAGGACTGTAGTTCTACAACCAGGAAGAAAGTCACATCTAGAGGTGTGTGTACTGGTAGGGAGTAAAGTGGGAAAAAGATCTAGGCAAGGAAGTGAAGAATGCTTAGACTGCAATATCAGAATATAAACCTTTCCTCATACCTCCTGAGTGTCAAGGAATTGCTTGGTTTTGTCTGGTAGAAATGAAGCTTGATATTTCAGGCCAAAATTATACATTCTGTAGCATTTTTAAACTGAGCATGAATATTTACAGTTTAAAACTTCTAATTTAGATGCAAAACAGTAAATCAAGGACATTTTGAGAAGAAGCAGCCAGTCAATCTTGAATAAGCCTCTGAACAACCAAAGACTTTTGTCAGCACATATGGTTGTCTAACAGGGCACCTCAGAACAGTGGGTGATATTACATGCCATATGTGCTGCTATACCAAAGAATTTTTGGGTTTCTGGTAATACTATAACCAAAGACTAAACTCTAGAATTACATAGCTCTTCTTAATTAATATCAGCATCTCATTATTTCATCTATATTTGATTGTGTTCTTAGTGGGCTAAAAGAATGCCTTTCAGCTGTCAGGAGGAAATATGAGGAGGAATGGTTTACCTAAATAAAATAAAACAAAACCTTAAAAGTGAATTATTATCTTACTATTCATTTGATCATCTGAAACTCATTAGAACAACAACTCTACTCCATTGGAACAAAATCAAAAAAGAGTGATTAATAAAGCAAACAATGCGGAGGCTCTGATATTTTGTCTCATAAACTTCATAGAAAGGCATATAAATTATCTGCAATACCCATAAAGGTGTGATAATATGGTAAGGAATATTTTCCTGACCAGAGCGAATTTGTTATCTTACACTTAGAAATTCACACATTCTTATAGCTCCAAGTTGCATCAGATCTCTAAATAATTCTTTGCAATAACGAACTTAATTGCTTGTGATGCACTACACATTTAAAACTTGCCCTAAAACTTCAGGAAGTAATTTGGTTTATGTACTTAACTCAAAATAACTTGTGGAATCTGATTTCCAAAAAGCAGGTTTTCAACCACTGTGAAATTGAATGTATTTGAGGCTTCTCAGTTTGAATAATTTATGGTGAAACACCTACATCAACAGTTGCTTTTGATAATTTAGGTGAGAAAGTCTTTAAAGGTTAGAACTAATACTGCTTAGGCCAATACTTGCTATTGCAGTTGTCTTCACTGTAAGTAATTTCCGCTATTTTCACCTACAAAGATGTATTTGACCCCCAAGTAATTTTCATTGCCTCTCTGTAAACTTCTGTTTTTAGGAACTGTCCATGAAGGTTTGAACTTAAGCTGTCAGAAGCAGAATTCTACTGAAAGGCAGAGATTTGAGCTCTACAGCCAAATACAGAAATCAATGAGATTTCCTGGACTGAGTGCAATTTTCAAAGTAAACACATTAATATGAGTGTGCCATTATATCTGCACTCTCCATGCAACCTCTGCTTTAAAAATGAAATATTCTATACACAAATGTGCTTTACAGGCTAAGCTCTAAGAACAAGCGGGAAATCATATAAAATATTTGAAAATGTTAACAAAATACTCTGAATGTCAGAAGACAGTATAGGGTGGGTCATGGGTGTCCTCTTTGCTGTCAATCAGCTCTGCCAGTAAAATGAAGAGGTCACAACCTCACCCCTTTCAGCTGGCACACCAGAAGACCAAAAGAAGAGCAGTCTGTGTGAAACGGTCTCACATGAAGAGACAAAATGCTGTGTTGTCCCTGACCCTCACTCTCTGACAGGACCTATCAGGTTATCTTTTCTTTTTTCTAATTCCCAACAGCTGCTGCTGTTCGGTTATTCAAATGCACTTACTCAAATCCAGCACCAGTTACAATCACAAGCAAGGTAACCTACATCTCTTGCTTTCCTAAAAACCTCATTGCAATGTGCAGGCACTGTCATAGAATTGTCCAACACCAAGGTTAGACTTTAGTAAGATCTTTTTCAGGAGGCACCAGCATTCATAAGTGTCTTTTATTGTTTCTCCCAATGCACGTTACCTTTCAGAAAATGCACACACTTTTGTTCTGGGAGGGGATCTTGTCAAAAGACTTGGTTTGCTGCTACTTATATTGTAAGAAGAATGCTGTAACTATTAGCATTACATTAATTAAAATTGCAAATAATTACAAAAACATATTAAGGAAGCTATTGAAACATTGTAAAATCAAAGTAGTCCATATATTTAATGAAAAACTGTGTCACCTCAAGAAAAGTAACAACAGCAATGCTTAAGATTCCTCTTGACAGACATCAGGAATGGGAAATACAGTGTATAGTGCGTACACCCTGAGTGCACCAGTTAGCTTTGATTGCCCTGAGAACATCTGGAACCTTCACCTATACATTTTCCCGCTCTGGCCCACCAGTTCCATTTAAGCTCAGGCCCTAGTCCTTGCCTGAGCTACACTGTGGGTAGGTCTGGGTGCAGCTCTGTTCCTTGGTGATCTTGACTTGCTGACTGGACTTCCTGGATTCACCTTGAACCTAACACGTCAGGTCGAATATGTCTGATCACTGGACTGAGTCTGTTACTGTCACCAACTCTGCTCTGTTTGTCCTGCTTGGATGCTGTGGGACTGTGCCCTTGTCAGCCTGGTCATTGCTCTTACCTACCTGCACTGAGGTCAGCTCCTCATCTTCTCTCACAAAGTGGCCCCATCCTTGTTGCTCTTTGCCATAGCATATAGTTTACTAACGAAAGCAGAGGCCTGGGAACCAAGATATTTAGTCTGTTCACAATTTTGCAATTTGGTCTTGATTTTCAAGGCAATCACTTCATCACTGAGCTTTTGAGTCTTTGGCTGTATAAACAGGTGGTGTAGTCAGCTATTGACATCTTTAACTTCTGTTCTTTTCAAGAGAGGTTGCTGTTTAGGAAGCCTTAACACATTTTCTTTCTGGTTTAGAGATCTAAACCACCAAAACGTCTTAATCCAACCTTTAACTGGTTGAGGCTTAAGTCTTCAGCATGCAGCATACTCTCAAAATGACTCAGCACTCACACTGGAAAAAAAGATACTGGTAGTCTTCTGTCAAATCCTATCCACAAGCCATTTTTTTCCCACCTGAAATGCCTAAGGAAGATACTGCACAAAGCAAGTTGCATTCCTTTGTGGAGTCAGGTCCCCTTTGGTGAACATTCAGTGTGTAGTCCAGATTAAAGAGCAGGCAATAGCTGTATCTCTAGGTGCTGAAGGCTAAATTAAGACTGGGTAGAGAAGGTATTTCGGTCCTAATTTTGCTTTAAGTATAGTTCTTGCTTTCACAGTGAAACATGGTAAACCTGGAAACATGGAAGATCTTCCTAAGCCAGACCATATTCTCCAGCAGAGAAAGAAACGGTGCCATTGCAAGACTGGAGAAACCCTCTTGGCTTTGTCAGATCAGACTGGCTTCTGAAGTTAGGAGCTGTGTATTGGGACAACAAGATATCATAAGGGTGTCTTTAGCTATACCTACCCCGTACTGATAGGCTAAACAGGGAGAGGTTCTGTATTGGGACCCTGAGGCCAGCCAGTGCTGTTTGGCCCAGTCCATACTTTTTAAACACTCTAAGCCTCCAAAAGAGTATGGCATTATTTAAGTTCTTTGTAGGAACCGGCTGGCTTGTGCTGTCTTGAACCAAGAAAGGGAATTGTTTGGTAGAGGCAGGTATAGGAGAAATCCTTGCTGCAAACTAAAAAGTAGAGGTGACCGACCTCCAGTGACTATGTCCATTCTACAGCACTCTAACTTATTGACACAGAGAAAGCTTATGACGCTGGTCAGGTATACTTCACACTTTTAGTTCTATTCTTTGGATCTTCTGGCTTAGTGAGTCAGAATGAACAAAAACAAGTTAGGCAAAACAAATAGGTGTTCTCTTTCGGGTACCTTCTTAAAATACCAGAGGTGCCAGTCATGAGCTTGTACTGAGACTAGTAATGTGAACTTCCATCTTCTATCTTTCACAAGCACTGGAAACATTCACAATATAACAGTCTGGCCAGAATTCAGATTTATAAAAGAATTCATCTAACGTAAATTAGATGTCACAGGATATTCTGCTTGTGGTCCCTTAAGCCCTTTAGTCACGTCTGTCAAGCCCATGCAAGTGTCTGCAGCACCTACAAGGTTTGCCAATGGCACTAGGTCCCTCTGTTTAGGTAGCTAATCTAGTCTAGTTGCATTAGCACTGTCAATCATCTAAAATAATTCTTAAGATATAAATGGGACCGTTCACATCTCTCAGATCTACATACTTGGATCTTTGCAAGCAACTCCAAGGATTGCCTGGTGTAAGTCTTCTTCTTTATCAACAGCCTATTTCAGGACACTGACAGATGCTTAATACAAACTATTCATTGTCTGGAAATGGATAAAGCCTTAAAACACAAGAGCAGGTAAGTAGTTTTGGATGATTATTTTTTGTTACAACTATTGTCATTAAGTGTGTTTTGCTAGGTCACTAATGGCATGTTTATGTATGTATACTACTGACCAATTTCAGTGATAACGGCTATCTTTACACTTTTGTGTAATATTGAAGCTTGAATTATAGTAGTTTTGCTAGCTCAAGACAGTGTCAGGCACAACAAAACCTTTCCAACCTGTGCAAGCTTAAATTGACACAAGATCAGACATGCAATCTCCCCTGACAGCAGCTTGTTGTAATGCAGGTGTTTAGTATTGATTCTTCTCATGTTCTTCTCTTGATGTCTTTTGTTTTGTTTTGTTTTGCTTCCAAACGAGATATTACTAGGAACCGGTTAATGTTTGGAGGACTCCATGGTAGCAAGTTACAGAGCTGTTTGACATACAATGTCAGCTCACACGTGCCAGCTAACACTTAACGGGATAGGGGATGTCAGCTGAGCTGTGGCAATTCTACAGCAACTGTGTATGTGTTTGAAGATCTGAATTCATAGGCCAATGGGAGCTTAATTCCATATAAATCACTGACTAAGCTCTTTGGGGCCTGGGCCAGCAATTTCAAAAGCATTTCCATTCAGTTTGCTTATTCTTTCCTCCAAACTAAACCAAGATGTGTTGCTCCACATTCACTGAGGGTTAAAACTGTGCATATTGGTAGTACTTGATAAGGAGAAATGTTTGAATCATGGCAACTCCACTGTGAGCTACAGACCTACTGACTAGAGGCCTTTGAACTGGACTGAGACACTGCTGTGATAAGTTCCTTTATTTGCAGCAGTTAAGATCAGGCTTTTATTGACCTCGAAAAGAAATGATAACAGCATGACAACCAGAAAGACAAATACTATTTTGCAAGATATTTGCTAACATATTAGAAAAATTAAAATATAACTAACACTATTAAAACCAGATTTTTTTTCATCTTTTTTCACTGTGTTCACCCCTGCTAATTCACACTATCCAATAACTTCCACTGAGTCCACCACTCTTAAGATAAACTGAGTTTATTTGCTTACATTTAAAGACATTTTTGCATTCACATGCCTTGTCTTTGTAATTACTTTAGGTTTTTAAAGTACTGCTTAGGAGATAGCAAGTGAAACAGTCCCTGCACTGACCTTGTCACGCTGTTTTGTCTTTGCGCAGTGGGAATGCTGTCACTGTCACAGAGATCTCTAGAAATGGGGCACGATGTTTCACACTGCCATTCCAAAGAAAGTCCCCTTTGATACAGGTACTAAAAAAAATCAA
The DNA here is from genome assembly GCA_011057875.1 of Pterocles orientalis. Lineage (NCBI taxonomy): Eukaryota > Metazoa > Chordata > Aves > Pterocliformes > Pteroclidae > Pterocles > Pterocles orientalis. The sequence continues at coordinate 1,069,222 of WKFP01015197.1, read as the reverse complement.
ATCCCCATCCCCAACCTGACCAGCTTTTGCTTCCCAACCTCCGTTTCCATGGCATTCTCAGCTGGTAGAAGGCAGGGAGCTAGTATAGTAAAAGAGGCAGACCAGCTTGTGCAGTACTTTCCTAGCAACACCTACAGCCTGTAGGATCCTGTTGCGTTAACTTTATCAAGAATAGAAGCAGAATCTCTTTCTACCTTTATTCTTTTTCCCTTTCAAGGGTATAAATGGTGGAGAGAGATTGAATGGCCTAGCAATTGCTGACCCTTGCGTTTATAGTGCACAGCAATAACCTTCAGCAGCAAGACAGGATCCTGGCCTAATAATCTGCATTTGTAATCATAACAAGAAATTATAATCAGAATGCTAGTCTTTCCTAGTTTTGAGTGAAATTCATGACTAGTTTTTTGTTACTCTAAGGCATGATTCTACTACTTGTTTTTTAAAGAATTCCTTATTTTATGTATAAGAAATTGTTTATGCATTATTTTTGTAGGTAACAGTTACAAGAAGTTATAAAAACTTGCTATAATAGTAATTCTTGTAATATTATACTTAAATGATACTTAATTCAGTGGAGCTACTTCAGTTGTAAATGAGCACATCTAAAGCCTCTGAAATGGGCTGTAGAGGTAAAATATTAGCTCTCCATGAAGTCCAATTAGATCCGTCTTAGTTGCACCAATACAGGCAGAACTGTAATACAGAGAACCTGAAAACATAATCTGAACACACTTCTCAAAATCAAAGTATGCCTAAATGTCCTAAGGATATTGGGATACTGCAGCTATGTGCTGAGAAAGGTGGAGAAACTGGACAGGCACAGTTGTTGTAGGCTGTTTCATTTGCCCACGACTTTTGTGTTCCTTTCTTTCAGGTTATTCTAAAGAATTGTGTAGCCACTTCCTTCACGATAGCATTAAGAATAAAATTTACACACTTTTAGGAAGTAAAGAAGAAGGGAGTTGAGAAAACTATTTTAATGCTAAAAGTTTGGTTGTTATTTGGAAGTCTGAAATTGCCAGGTTGGGAGCACTTGCAGAAGAGAATACTGAGAAAAGATGTGGTAGCAACCTTCAGATGCACTAAAAGCTGCTGCAAAAGGGATGAGAATGTCCCCTGTGTACAAAACAGGAAGCAATTGGCTACAATTGCTGCAGACATAGTTCAGGTGTTAAGAGTAGCTTTCTAAGAGTAAAGACAGCCAGTTTCTGCAATAGTTCAGCTGTCCTGAAGAACAGGGTAGGCAAATGTCTAACAGCAATAATGACTGATCATAAGTGAATAATTGATCCTATTTTGGGTGGGAGGACAGACCAGGTGCAAGTGGACTCCTGAAGCCTCTTCTCACCTGCTTTTCTGTGATTCTCTATACTTACAATACTAAAGGGACTGATATTTATCACACTTAACACTTGTCAAAACCATTTAAAATAGGCAAGAGAGACAACCTGTGAGAAACGGTGACATGTTAATTGCTCTCTTTAGGTATTTTGTTTGATCCCTCATGCTTCTGCTCAGTCACATTAGACACCTTGTCCCCTTATTCTGTCACCATCTTTTCTCCTCTTCTCATACTCTTGCAAGTCTGATACTCCAGTTCTTCAATGGAAGACAAGAGGCTTGGTAAAGGAACCTCTGCTTCTCCCCACTGAATATCATATGTGACTTGCACCTCCTCTGAGATCTCAGAGGATGAAAGATAGACAGTGCATGAGTGCAGTTCTGATCTTTTGCATGCATCTCAGTGCAGTGATTTTCTCTTTCCTCCACTCTCTTTCTACCCAGCTTCCAGGTGAGTGTAAGTCTGCAAAACCAAAAGGGCAACACTTCTGCGTTTTGAACATTTTATAAGATAGGACCTGTGTTTTGAAAACATAGAGGCTGATTATTCAACTAGTTTGAAATATCCAGACTGATTAAGTACCTCATCTTTGGTACCTCTAATCTGTTTACTCACAGTCTGGGAGACATCTATGTTTAATAACATCCAATGAACAAATTCACAGATATGTAATCAAACAAGCCCTACTTATATCTTATTACTAAGAGATGTATTTGGAAGGGAGGAAATCTTCGCATTAGGTCATTCAGTTCACGGGTCATAGGATCTTTGAATGCCATCTGATAGAATAAGGGCTAGAGGAAAGCTCTGAGGCTTCCTAGCTCCTAGCTACATGAGTAGGTTGTAGATAAAGGTGTGCTGTCTTGATATCTTGTCCTACATGGAGCTTTCAGATACCAGAAGATTTCCTGGGAAGCAAAATAATGTAAATTGATCCTTTTAATATTTTGGAGCATAACAATAGTGTCTCATTTCACTTGGCCTTCCATCAAAAGATACCAAGCTATGTCTTCCAAACAGCGGTGTTAGGACTCAGCCTTTCATTTTTTCCATCCAATCAATTTGCCAGTTTCCACTTTCTATCTGTTAAATTTAAAACAATACAAAACAAAACACCATCTTTGGCCTGTCTTCCCTCCTGCCCTACACACCCAGGGAAAACTCTGTAAATAGACACAGAGCTACCTCACTAACTCCTTTGAAGTGTCTCCTTACACTCTCCTTTGCCACCCCGGCAGCAGCCCTTGGCTGAAACTATCACCTCTCATGCTGACAGATATTGAGCACTGTTTCTTGATATGCTCCCTCTCCTGGTACCCAGCTCTTCCCTCTGGCTTCCCGCTTAAATGGCACACTTTGCAGGGAAGGCATTAACTTCTGAATGGTTCATGGGAGACGTGGCACTAGCCTAGATGCAACAGCAGTGCTCAGTGCTGAAATTCAGCCTTAAGCTTCAGGTACAGTAAGCTTCTGAGGCCGGAAAAGATGGACATGAGACAGAAGTAAGGGTCTAAACAAAATAATAGGATCTCTGAGCCTGACAGTATGCGTGCCAGGGGTATTTCACTTCAAAGAGTGCCAACAGAGAGAAAAGGCAGAATGAAGCATGTTTCTGACCTCTGAGGAAAAAGCTCTAGGACGTTTAGACAGGATCTTTACTATCCCTTAGCACAGCAATATCCTTTCTTTGGCTTGCAGTGCAGCTGTTGCAGGGCACAGACTGCCATTAATGCTGAACTCTGCCAGGTTCGTGCCACTGTCCCTAACAAAGTGGACCTATCTAGGCCAAGAATGACTTGGCCCACCAGCTGCAAGCTGTTGCATCAACTGGAGACGGAGTGCCCAGAAAACAGCTTGCTACCACGACTGCCTGCCAGCAGGCTTCTTCTAAGGATGACATGAAGGGGCTCTGTCCCCACAATTCCAGCACCATGGCTCTGAGGAAACCATGGGTGCTGCCAGAAATCCACCAAGCTACTGATCTGCAAATTTCTACTTGCAACTCCTGGAGTAAGAGCTCTCACAGAACTTCAGGTTAAACCTGTGCTTCCAGGATTTGGCCATAATGACCCTGCAGGATTTCAGAAGACTTAGCAGGGTGCTCTGAAGACACAAGGTTATGCAAGAACCAGGTAAGCTAAATCACTACGATGCCTTCAGACATTCAGCTGCTGTGCTGCATCTCTGGGGATGCTCTTTTCAGCAGCAACACCTCTATAGGAGCTGCTGCCTCTACAGAAACATCTGAGCAGAGAACTCTCCTTGCTAGGATGCAGTACTACAGAATGAAAAACCTCTTTCAAATAAACCCTTATAGTTAAACTGATAGAATTGCAGCAGACGCCATACCTCCCCTTCCCTGAAAGGCAAATACATTTAATAATGTGAATTATAACCTAAGCCAGCGTAGTGTATATAAGACTGTAAGCTACAGCGCACCGTGCCCATACATACATCTCTTCTACAGGTTTGCTCCAGAACAGCTACATAAATTAAGCGATGATGATGGGTATTTATTAATACTGAGATAGATACAGTACAATCTCTATGATTTCCTTGGGCCTCTCTCCATTATCACCAATGCTTTTCTGGTTTGCGATGCCTCTGAGCCTCGGAAGAATTCTCCAAGGACAGCTGATCCTGTCAGGTCTCACAACACAAACAGATTTACCTTTCCTTTGACAACTATCTGTGGCCCTCAGAAGTAAGTTATTTTATTTTGAAGTCTAATAGCTTTGACTTATGGTTTCTTGATTTTTCCTTTGTGGTACAGCCACTAGATTGAAAATAATGTGGGTTTTTAAATCAAAGTGGAAACGATATAGATTCCTTAACACATGGTGAGAAGGCTGGCAATAGTCCTTTCCAAAGAACGGACATTTTTATTTGCTGTCTCCTTGCTGACCAAAGCTTTTCTCTAACATAAGTCTCTCATCAGCCTACCTATGTGCTATAGTACCACCAGCTAAAGGACAAAGTTCTATGCACACCTGTTAACCCTCTTCCATTGCAAAGTATAAGGAGCTATTTAGTCTGACATCCATTTTGTTAGCTTCTACCAGCAACAGCTGGTAGATTTCTCTGGGGTTTTCTTCAGAGCATCTGGCATGGGTCAGGTCACTACAAAAAATTGAACAAACATCCTTTGCAATACAGGCTTGAGCTTTTTTAAATAAGGAAATCTCATCTATCTCCAATTTAAAAAAAGGTTTTGTTTCCGTTCTGTCAACACAGAAGACATATTAATTATTGCATTTAATGGGATATTGAACATCACTTTGTTCCTAGTGTATACAGGAGCAGACTGTGCTTAGAAAACACATCACTTGGTTTTATTTTACTCTGTGGTCAGACTAAAAGTTGTGTTATTTTGATAAAATATGTATTTCTTCATTTTGGACAACAATAAAATGGACTAAACTCTAGGTTACATTTCAGCCAATACTGGAATGGAGCAAGACAGGCTGGGCAACTGCCTGGCCCCTGAAATTTGGAGCTAATTTTGAGGATGATTATTTAAACAGAAAAAAACCCAAATAGTAAGACCAAAAGAACTGCCAGCCTGATTCAAAACAAAAGACCCTCTAGTCAATGTTCTTTCTCTAACAGTGATCGTGAGTTGACAAATGCAGGCTGGGCAGAGACTGGATTGAGATCAGCCCTGAAGAGAAGGACTTTGGGGTGTTGGTTGATAGGAGCTCAACATGAGCCCCCAGTGTGCAGTTGCAGCCCAGAAAGCCAACCGTATCCTGGGCTGCATCAAAAGAAATGTGGCCAGCAGGTCGAGGGAGGGGATTCTCCCCTCTGCTCCCCTCTTGTGACACCCCACCCGGAGTACTGCGTCCAGCTCTGGGGCCCCCAATGTAAGAAGGACATGGACCTGTTGGAGCGAGTCCAGAGGAGGGCCACAAAGATGATCAGGGAGCTGGAGCACTTCCCCTATGAGGACAGGCTGAGAGAATTGGGGTTGTTCAGCCTGGAGAAGAGAAGGCTCCAGGGAGACCTTAGAGCAGCCTTCCAGTACCTGAAGGGAGCTACAGGAGAGATGGGGAGGGATTCTTTATCAGGGAATGTTGTGATAGGATGAGGGGGAACAGTTTTAAGCTGAAAGAGAGTAGATTTAGACTAGACATTAGGAAGAAATTTTTCACTGTGCGGGTGGTGAAGCAGTGGCCCAGGTTGCCCAGAGAGGCTGTGGATGCCCCATCCCTGGAGGGGTTCAAGGCTAGGCTGGATGAGGCTTTGAGCAACCTGGGCTAGTGGGAGGTGTCCCTGCCCATAGCAGGGGGGTTGGAACTCGATGATCTTTAAGGTCCCTTCTAACCCAAACCATTCTATGATTTGATAAGTCTATGATTCAGGGAAGAATAAGAACTTTGTAAGTATATATGGTTGTTTCCTCTAATACTCTTCCAGCTTCTTACTGTTTTAAGCTTAGATCATTTCCCAAGTCTTTTAAAGTTTGTTTATTTAGCAGCTTTTCATGAATTATTCTTCCAAGTACTTCTCCCCTGAACTTATACAGACTTCTTCCATTCACATTGTCTTTTGCAGGGATTTGCACAGGTCAGGTACCCAGTGTGTGAGGAACCACCATCACAAGCTTTATTTGATGACTCCTTATGTCCCTGGAAGGAAGAGTGAGTAGTTGCTTCAGTCATGCTAGTTATGATTTTCTTGATCTATACCACATCCCCACAAATCACCCTTTTTTTGCAGAATCCCAGCCCACTGAATTGTACAGAAGCCATTCTGTACTATTTCATCATCAAATGTGTCCTTCTCTGAATCTCTTCTAAGCTCTAATGTATCCTTCTTCAAAGGAGGAGATCAGAATTCCAGATACTATTCAAAATATGAGAAACATGCACTTATCCAGACATGTAACTGTTTTCTGTCTTCTTGTTTACTCCTTTTCTGATAGGTCCTAGCATTTGATTCATTTTTTGACTGCTGCTGAGCACTGAGATGGTGCTTTCTTGGAACCGTTTTTCTTAACCCCAATGTCTCTCTCACTTCTGATTGGTAATGGTCAGGTCATCGTCCACTATTTGATATGTGAAGCTAAGATTTTTGTGTTTTTAAGCACAGCATTTCACTAGGAGTTTTATTGCTCTGTCATGAAGCCTCATAAGATCTTTCAGCAATTATACACTCAACCCTTGTCCTTATTATGTTGATAACTGTATCATCAGAAAACTTTGAAATCTCACCATTCATCCTCTTTTCCAGGTCATTCGTGGCTATGCTAAAGCATGTGGGTCCCAGCACAAAATTCTGTCAAACTTCTCTTCCTTTACTGAGAATTTTTACTGTTTGTTCCTGTTGTGTTTTACTTGTTTGTTCAGCTTGAAGAGAAGGCTAATTGCTTTGTTTGGCTTCTTAAGATGAGATTATAGAGAATGCAGAGGTTCACAATGAAAGGAGAAGAGGTGATGGACATGAGTTGCTGCAAGGGAAATTCCGATTAGAAATAAGAAAGACTTTCTTCACACTGTACCAAGACACCCAAAGAGCTTGTGGAATTTCTGTCCTTCAGGGTATTCAAAGCTTGACTGTTCATGACCCTGAGCCACCTTATCTAAGGTGTAAGCTGGCATTACTTTGAGCAAGAGATTGGACTATATGACCTCCAGAAGCCCATTCAAACCTAAATTAACATATGATTCTATGTTTTTAAGACAGGACTTTCCCTCTTCTCCCATGGCTGTTCAGTATCCTTTCTTGAAGGATATTGTCAAGGTCTTTTTGGAAATCCCAGTAAACTATATCAACAGGATCACACAGAACCACATACTTGTTGGCCACTTCAGAGAACTCCAAGAGGTTTACAAGGCAGAACCATGTTTTCTCTTACCAAGATCATTATCAGGTGTGAATACACATTGCCATTAAGTAATTCACCTATTTCCTCTTAAAGTTTCCAGGTGAATACCACTTGGCCCTGGTGATTTATGTTTGTTACTTTTCATTCTATTTCTTTGAACCATAATCCTTTCCAAATTTGCTTCAATTTTCAGACAGATGGTTCACTGATTTCCCCTTAAAAAAAGACACTTGTGTTGTAATCTCATACCTTTTCTATAGTGAATGTATATGACAATAATCTATTTAGCTTCTCTGCAATGGTCTTGTCCTCTCCCACTGCTCCCTTTCTACTCCAGTTAAGGAAATGCTAAAAAATGTTTGCCTGCTATTTTGCTCCTGATGTCCTAAGAGAAGAATTTAGTACTAATTTTAGTTTCTTTAGGAAGCTACTCCTCTGATTCGTTTTTGGCTTGCTTGATTATCCTGTCACATTTCATCTACCCAAATTTATGATCCTTTTCGTTTTGTTTGAATACAACTTCAGATTTTTAAATTATGCTTCTTAATTCTAACAACCTGATTTAGCCATTCCATCTTCCTTTTGCCAGTTTCCAAGGCTCTCCTAATACACAGTATGCAATGTTTTTGTGCTTCCAGTCTGGTGTCTTTCAGCCTCTACACCACCTATAACTTAGATCTCTGTGGCCCAATGGATGGCACAACTGTGGTGAAGTTTTCGGCTTTTTGTTTTTCTTGTGCGATGGATGCTGGATCTGAGTAACAATTAATGTTACAGGGTTGTGCTTCCAGAGGAAATTTTGAAACAGATCTTTGTCACTATCCTGGCAAGTGCTGCATTTCCTCCTGCGGGGTTGGCTAGCCGGCTGATCCAGGATAGAATCACTGACAATTTCATCTCCAGTTGATGACTCTGAGTGAAGTTTCCCTCTTCTACACTGAGGTAACAGAAGTGACTCAATACTTTCTCTCCTGCCCGACTCTCTGACTTCTTACAGCTTAACTCAGCCTGTCTCAGCTCCTGGTTGGGAGGCTGGTAGTATTGACCCCATTCCATAGTCTTCCTCTTTGGGTCTGGCATTTCAATTGCTACTTGTTAAGGTGGTTAGTTTGTTAACCCAATTTGATCCCAAGCTCTAACTAAGCATTTAGTTCTACTGTAGCAGTAAAACAATACACTTTTCTCATCCCTTTATGTTTTGTACACTAGTCCTACACCATCCCACTGGCTATCTTTCTTCCATCAGGAAGAAAGTAGGAAGAAAACCAGCTGTAATTGATAGTTGTTCAGTCACATCATCAGTAGTTTTTGATCCAATTCCTTTCAGGACTGCAGCAGAGCTTATGCTGTTGTATTTTGTCCCTGAAGTCTGCTACTCTCACTCTACTAATAACAACATCTGAGCTCCATCTTCTGTTTTTCTATTACTCTGCTGGGCCCAAATGCTTTCACCTTCATTTGAAATTCATTAATTCTACTCTATTTTCCTCATCCTGATAATCTTCTATTCTGGCACTTTGATTTTGTCTTTAGCCCAAAGGGCAACCATATTGACTGTAACTGAAGACATTCTTAGACTTGCAAAAATATTTTCTCTCTAATTTTGCCTTGACCACAAAAAGTGTTTTGACAGATATAATTCTGATTCTATTTTTAACACAAAACTACACTTACATAGATATCCCTGCTCAAGCTGACTTCTCCTTTAGGAGTTCAGTACATAACCTCATACACCCTGAGAAATGAAAAACACCTGGGTAGAGTTTCATCTTTTCTTTCAGCATTTCAGCTTTTAAAGGTGACTTGCAAAATAATCTGAGACTATAATTCTTTGGCAACAAAATTACTATTGGAGACCACTGGGAAGAAACATAATCTGCAGACTTCAGTGAATTATTTACTTCAAACTTCATCAGTTTTTCATTTAGGAAACTGTTGTATTGTTAGAATGTTGAAAAAAGATTATTCAGGGCAAAGCTTTTGACGGGAACACACTGATTTAAGTGCCGTGGTTCTGAATTTCTCCCTCTTTCCAGTTTGGTACTTCCTTATGCATAAAAAAGTATGTGTGTACCTAAGGACTCAGAACAAATAGAGAGGACTACATATATAAAAGAGAGGTATTTAACAGATGAGTAAGAATATTATGTTGCATCTTTTTGGTAACTACAATAACATTTTGAAAGAGAAAAGGAAACAGCTGTTTCCCGGATTCCATATTGAAACAAGTACTTTAAATCACCCGTTTAAGCTCACCTGTTTTAATCTGTATTGCAGTGGACTACAAGCACTTGGTCTTTGTTGTGACTCAGCAACTAAGGAGAGACTAAGGAACGTAACTACTTAGATTATTCAGCTTGATCGTAAGAGTACCCTAAGCTGTGGGAGGCAGACGAATAATTAGACCACAGGAATTGACTGTGACCCTTTAATGTTTTCTCCTCATTTCCAGTGACTCACTTGATGACTGGGATAAGGTCACTTATTCAATCTGTGCCTCAGCTTCCCCAATTATAAAGATAGTACAGCTGGCTGAGAACAAGGATTATCTCTGATGCTGTATTTTTTTTTTTTCAGGGTACTAAATTTGAACATTAAAAAATCCAAATTATTTGCAAAACAAATATTCCCCCAAATGTTGTTTTGGGGCTATCACAACTTCGTTTTTCATGCTTTCTCTTTAATACAGTTGTGCCTCTTATACCGAAGTATTTAACTTCTTAAATACAATACATATGTCACTTTTTTTCATCAGCAGTTGCTCTTTCAAGAATATAATATATAGTTAAAACAAAATTAATCAAACCAACATTATCAAAATGAAGAAATTCTGCACAAAACAAAGCAGTTTTTTTCTCCAGTTAAACAATGCAGTAGATGCTGACACATTTCCGATGAATGCTTTCGTTTTGATGAAACTACATTTCGTTTAAAGTCATTAGCTCAGTACACATATTGGTTTTATGACATCTGGCTGTTCTTGCGTCTCATCTGACATCTTCCTCTTTCACAGGTAATAATTATCTTTCTGTCTGTCTTTCCTTCTGTTTCCTTCCCTTTTCCACAAATGCATCACTCCTCTTACAAATATCCTCCTTATTTCACATATCTCAAGCACTCTTTTCTCTCAGGTTGTCTATCTGATTAAAATAATAAAGCTAAATTCAAAGCAACTGTTCTCAGGCTGCGCTTAGATTGGATTTTGCACTTTCTTTTCAAACCTAAAAGAGCTTGTGTGCCTGGATGTTTGGTCATCTTTTCTGATTATATTCATTAGATAATTACAGGTATTTTCTCCTACAAACTTTGCCTCACTACTTATTAAGGCAAACACAAAACTCTCATGCCTGTTTCAGTAATAATACTGACTTCTTTTAAAGTATCTTTCTGTTCATGAACAGAGATGCATGAGAGTGTGATGAGGTTGCAATAGATCGCAAGACAGAACTTGCCACAGCACATCCTCCACTGGAGGAACAGCTTGGGAGAATGACACCTTCCTCCCCTTGCTGCCATCGTCTTACCTGCTGCTTCTCTACAGCCTGTCTGGGGAATCAGCTGTTTACTGCCAATTAGGCTTAACAGAACAGCAGGAGTTTCTTGCATTCTCTTGACAGAGTATTTCTGGGCTAGTGGCAGCTGTTGGAGGACTTCTAGCTATATGGACAGCATTAGACCTCAGCAGACTACGCACTCTGTTCATTTAGATCTTACCTTTCCTGTACCCTCTATTCCAGTCATAGTGTAAAACATTCAAGACTTTATTGAATTTTTTTTTGAGCAAAAATAATGGGAAGGTACTTTAATTAGCAGCAAATAGATTTTAAAAGACCTTTATATATTATAATGCAAAGCACATATTCATTGTATCTATAGGCTACTTTACTAATTCTATTAGAACTGTTCATCAAAACCACTGGAGCAACAATAAAATTCTTATTTCTAAAAGATACGGCCCATTATTATAGAAAATGTTGTGTTACTTCAATGCTTGAACTGAGTCATTGCTTTTCCAACTGCCAGATTGCTGACTAAGAGTATTGGGCTTCATTTTCTTTGGTCTGAGCCATAACACTTCTCAGCCTTTCTGACAGATGTGGAAAGATATTACAAACATAGGTTATTTCTGTGGAATGGCCTTACGCAGGGTTTCCCTGAGCCAAATGGGGCTGAATCTGACTGCACCTGCAGCTTTACACAATAGGTCCAGAAGATAGAAAGTTGATGGTGACTTTTTGGGATGGAGGGTGTTGTCAGTTCCATCATTTTTGCACTTTTTTCTAGCTAAAGGAGAAAAAATGGAAACTGATCTCAGTGCTTCAGAGAATGATTTTGTACTTAAAACCTTGTTAGTGTTTCTGGCTTAAAAAATAATTATTAACAAACACTTTTGGGAAGGAGTCAGACTGAAATAAGAATCAGCTCATAACAGATTCAAATCAGATAGAAGTTTGCAAATGCACTGTTGCACCTAAAAGGGTGTATGACTTGGAGCTGCACATACAGAAGCATCATGTCGTGGAGGAGGAAGGTGACAGTTCCTGTTTATGCATTTTTGGCAAGCTGCACTTGAAGGCTGGGATGATTTTCTGGAAACTGCCATGCCAAAAATACACAGCTAAATGGGAGGGAACTGAGAAGAGCAAAGGGAATAATTAGAGACCTATGGGGGTGGGACAAGGTCTCTCGTCTATTTTTTTTAAAGAAACCAAGCTACATGATCACACTGTTTTTCTGTCAGCTCTCCAGCAATAACACTTGAATCTCTTGGCCAATTTCACATAAGCCTGATGAAAAGAGAGAGCTCTGAAAACACTGAGCTCCTGCAGGTTTTAGGAAAATCAGCAGCCGGAGAGGAGAGACTCAGTTTTGTGCACCCACTAAAGAACAGGTGGAAGTGTGACTTCAGCTGCATTATTTGACACAAGACAATCCAGAGCTGTCATCAAAACCAGGCTCCATAAGGTTTGCTGCCAATGGAACTGCTCGTTTATTGTTTGGAGGGGTTTTTCTGTTATGGGTTTTTTTGGTTTGTTTTTAAATAAAATATATTTAAAAGGAGACCAAGACTTCTGACTGAGGGACTCATTATAAAATCATGCATAATAGCAGATGTTGTCCAGAACAGGCCCTGAAATCCCTACCTGAAACAAACTCCCTCTGTGCCAGTGGGGTTTTTTTGCCTGGAAAAGGACTGTTACCATTTCTTCTCATGCTAGAGCTAGCTGTGACCTTCTTCTCTTGAAATTCTGCAGTACTACCAAACTTAAAGAAATAAAAAAAGTGAGTCAGATGCCAAAACAAAAACTGCTCTTGAAAATCAAGATATGTTAATAAAAGATATTTTACTGTGGATTTGGTCCATCTTCGAAATTTTTAAATTCCTTCAACAACTTACTAAGTAAGAGTGAAGTCACAGTGCCCCACTTTTACTAACCTACGGTGAGAAATTACTTTGAGCCCCCATTCATGCTAGAGTGTATTTCATCCTTCATGACCGTCTCTCCAACAGCAAACCCCCTCAGACTGAAAACTCCTTCACAGCTTTCACTATCCCCAGTCTCCTTAGAAAGAGGGCCACTCTTCTAGGGAAGGAACCTACAAGAAAACCCTGCAAATTGTTTGTTTCCAGTTTCTTTTTTCAGTTTGGCTCAAGCAAGAAAATAGACAATCTGCTCACAGCTAGGCTACCGAAAAGAGCTTGAAAAGGGAGTATTGGCGGAGCTGAGAAATTTAGAATGGGGCCTTCGGACAATATGAAAGGAAGGTATGGGAGAGAAGGAAAGTTCCTAAGATTGAGCGAAGGTCTAGAACAATAAAGAAATATGCATCTGTCATGCACAGAGAGTATGTGGATACTCATTATCTACAAAGAAACAATCACAGATTCCATCATAATGATTGGCTTCTCAAGTTCAAGAAAGTAATTTACCTGATATGTTTCAATAGCTATATTGATATTCCATGTCTAGATTTCACAGCAATCTTACCTAGACAGGACTTCAGAGAAAGGGATTTAATAGGATGCTTGCCGCTGTCAAAGACTGGACGCTACTAAGCAGGGGGCATTCTTACTAACCAGGCAATGAAACTCTCTCCAAGGCTCTCACGTATCATTCCAGCTTCAGGATAGAATGCGTTGAACTAGACCGGGCTTTTCACGCATTGTTGATGGGACGACAATGTCAGATACTTCATCTTTACAAAGCAGATGTGGGCAAAACAGAAAATGACCACTAAAGGTTAGAAGTACTTACAGTAAGAGCTGAGACTCTTCACGCATAGCACTATGAAGAATGAGACTGCTTTTATAGTTTCCTTTATATTTCTCTTTAGTAAATTCTACTGTCTTGTGTAAAAATAATGTAAAATTGTTTATGGTGTCTAAGAGTTTGTAGGCATTGGGAAAACCATTGTCAGAAGGTTAGGAGAGGAGAACCTTCCTATCTACTAGACACTGGTGAAGCCACATCTGGAGTGCTAAATGTAGTTCATGGCTCCCCAGTACAAGAAAGGTATGGATATACTGGAGCAGGTCAAGTGAAAGGCAATGAAGATAGTTAAGGGATTGGATCACGTCATATGAGGAAAGACTGAGAGCTGGGACTGTTTAGCCTAGAGAAGAGAAGGCTCAGAGGGATTTTATCAGTGTGAATAAGTATCTCACGGAGGGTGTAAACTCTTTTCAGTGGTGCCCAGTGATAGGAAAAGAGGCAGTGGGCACAAACTAAAACATCTTGTCTGAATTTACTGAGACGGTGACTGAACACTGGCACAGATTGCTCAGAGAGCTTGTGGAATCTCCATCCTTGGAGACACTCAAAAGCCATCCGGATGCAGTCCTGGGCAACCTGCTCTAGCTGACCCTGCTTGACCAGGAAGCTTGGACCAGATGACCTCCAGAGGTCCCTTCCACCCAGCTCAGTGCTTTTCAGTAACAGAGTTTTATTCACAATGTCACACTCCAACTTCCCTCATTTTTTAACCATTACTCTGCATGAGCTTTCCCTTTTAAGTTATAAGAAACTATATATAAAATCCCCTCATACTCTTTCTCTTAATTTAGTATTTTGCACACAGCAGTAAGAATTCATGTACTTGACCCAGCATACAGCAATTAACAGTAATAGAGAACTGACATATATGTGACTGTGCCAGTGATTAAAAAGCAGAAAGGTGAGTAGGTTAACTTCACCTCATGTAATATTTTCTTCATAAAATTATCTTGGAGGCACTTGGATCTTCTGGTCTTAGACCTTTAATATTTTGTTTAGGTTGGGCTTAAAGCAGTGATGTTTCAACACCAGGCCCCCTGCCCTGGTGTATTAGTTCTTGCAGTTATTTGAGCTACATCTTTTACGTTACATGTGCAGACCTAAATTATCTGAAGGAGTGTGGACTACCTGTGGATACCTATAACAACATGGTGTCCAGTATGACCATTCCAGTCATGTCATGTTTTAGTTGTTTCTGATACTTACCATACGGTGGTATCTCACCTTCCTATCATCAGCTTACTCTTTTCAGTGTTGCTTCCTTCAGTTTTGAGGTGGCTGCCATACTTTTGCCTGTTGGTAATGAATGGATAAATTCTTTAGCATCAGCCTGTAAGATGAAGGCTATCTTTCCAGCTGGTCACAGATGGCAGGAAGTGATTTTATTGATTTGTTAGTACTTAGCTAGACGGATTACATCTAGCAGTAATGTAATGTGGCCAGGCCCCGGGACAAATCACCACACGAGTTAGTGGAGGGTTTGTGTCTTTAACTGAGTGTGACATTATGATATTTACTAGCCCTTCATAGCGCTTTGCTTATTAACATCACTTTAATCTCCTCTGAGCCATCTGTCGGTCACTCAAGTTTCAGTTTCCTTCATGTGCTGGAAGAATTGAGAAGCTTCACATTCTGAGCTGAACTTGGACATTACCACTCAAAAGTTCTGGTGGTCACAGTAGTGCTTATTATATTTTTCTTTTGGATTTGTGTTATCAAATTGTATACCGCAGAAAATCTCTTGGGGGGACACAAGCAGATGGCCACAGTAATTCCTCTCAAATTCAAAGGGTCACTAAGGTTCACAGCTCTCAGAATTTGTGTGAGAGGTATTAGTGTGTCTGGCTGAAAGCTGGTCCCTCTCCCTATTCTGAACCCAGCAACTCTGGGAGCAAGAAGCATTGAACACTGCCAGCATAGATTTTTTTCCTCTGGTTTGTGCCCATCAGATGATCTCTCTAGAAACCAGAGCTGTTTCCATGATGTGACCTCAGCAGAAGTGTGACTGAGAGGTCTTAAGTGTCAACGTGTGTTAGTGGTACTTCATATTTTATTTTAAAGTGCAGTTTTCTCTGTATTTCAGCTTTGCATTTCTAAGCAGCCTGAACTATTTCATTCACTGCGAGGCATGCATTTGGGCAGAGGCATGCGTTTCCGGCCAGCAGGTTAAGTGCAGATGACCTCCTGTGGAGAAGGGCTGTTCTGTTCATCACCAGCTCCCCAAAACCAAGTTGCTCAGAGCTGGTAGATTGGGAATTGTCAGGGGAGCTTTCACTGCCTGGTAGTGATGTGTGTGCCACTCCCTCAGTTGAAGAGTCGGCACTGTGGCATGTTCCATGGCCAGTTTTGGTGGGTCACAGCAGTAAAAAAAAAAGGGTCTGATAGATGAGGAGAGTTACGAACACTCACCACCCTCATGGGGAGCGTGGGGGGACCATGGCATGGGTGCCACTTCCTGGGTGAAAGAAGCACATGAAGAAAGCGCTGAAGCACCCCGGGGAAGGGAGGCTGGAGCGGTGAGGGTGCTGGCTCCAGGCAAGGGGGCTGGAGCCCCGGGGGCTTCCCCGCCGCCTCAGGCCAGCCCGCAGCGGCCCCGCAGCACGGCTCCCAGCCGCTGCCCCGCCCACGGGTGGCCTCGGGCTCGGGCAGTCCTGGCGGGACTTGGGTGAGCTCCAGGCCCCGACCTGCGCTGCGGAAACCTCGAGGAGGCCGTGAGGAGGGCGGCGGTGCCGGCCCGGGCCCCCGGCGCGGTCAGGGTCAGCAGCAGGGGCAGGCAGCGGTGCCGCCCGCGAGGGAGCGGCGGCGCGCCTCGGACTCCGCCTCACCGGCACCGATCTCCCCCTCCCTCCTCCAGCGCCAGGCTCGCAGCGGCGGAGCATTTCGGCGGCGGCGGCGGCAGCAGCACCCGCCCTTCCCGGCCGGCCCGTGGAGCGCACCGCCCCCCTCCCCGCCGCTCCCGCACGCAGCCCGCCAGCGGCGATCGGGAGCCCTCCGCGCCACGGCCCCCCCGCCCCGCACGCCCACCGCCAGGAGGATGGGCTGCGGGCGGCGGCACGGCAACCCCCGAGCTCCCTGAATCCGCGGAAAACAAAAGGAGTGAGCAGCAGCGGCAGCAGCAGCCGGGCCGGGGTGGATGCGAGCAATCATGAAAGGCTGGGTCTCCGCCTCCTCCGCTGCTGCCAGAGAGCTGCCGGCTGCTGCTGCTCGGAGGACTCCACTGTGAAGGAGGCGGAGGAGAGGCTGGCTGGGTTTGCCGTGCAAAGGTAGAAGGTGTAAGGGAGAGGCGGAAAGAAAATGTCTTCTTCGGTGGGGCCCCGCGGCCCTCGCCCGCCCACGGTGCCCCCCCCGATGCAGGAGCTGCCCGACCTGAGCCACCTGACAGAGGAGGAGAGGAACATTATCATGGCAGTGATGGACCGGCAGAAAGAAGAGGAAGAGAAAGAAGAGGCCATGCTCAAGTAAGCAGACGCCAGTCATTCATTCATTCATTCAGGCGCCCATTCATGCGCCGATCGCCGGCGGGCAGGAGCGGGCGCTGCCACAGCGGGAGCCGGCCGGTGCCCGGGGCCGCCCCGCAGGGACCCCTCCCCGGGGCTGGCGCTGCGGAGCCCCCGGTCCCGCTGCGCTCCCGATCCACAACTTCCACCTCCCCGGCCGTCCTCCCCCACCCCGGGCAGCTCCTCCCGAAGCTGAGCTGCCGCGGGAGCCCGGCACGGAGCGGGACGGCGGCCCTCCCCGCCCCGCGGGAGCCAGCGGCGGCGGAGGGCGGGCGGAAGCCCCGAGGTGGGGGTGAGGGGCGAGGTGGGATTCCTTTGGGGTCCCCAAAACCCCGCCTCTGCCAGGAGGGGCCGCTGGGTGGGGTTTCCCTGCGTGCGGGAGCCTCCGCGGCCGCCGTGCTGCCCCCGCCTGGCTCGGCCTCCGCTGCCGCCCTGTCACCCCCTCGCCAACCGCTGCGCCCCCAGCCGCCCCCCGCCTGCTCCCGGGAGCGCGGCGGCTGGGAGGCAGCTGGCTGGGGGGACTGGGGGGCGTTCGTAACTAGGAAATAAATGCAATTAGTCGCACAGTTGGTTAGAGAGCGTGCGTGCGTGATGTCGGGACGGAGGGGGAGTGGGCTCATGCCGCTGCCGGCTGTGCGGGGGTGTGGGTAGGTGCCATGTTTGGAAACCAGGTCTCCACAGCCTCCTTTGAACCTTTTCTCTCTCATCCCCCCCGCCCATCCTTGCCAAATAGCCATGTGATCACATCTTCTAGCCTCCTCCGTCAACAGGAGGCTTCAAACGTAACGTTACCCAACTGCCTGCCGTGAGCGATGAGAATAAACAGATGGAAGCTGTGGCCTGTGGAAGAGAACCAGGGTTTCTCCTCTTCTGACTGCCCGTCAGGCCTGTTTGCTCTGAGGGGGAAGCGGTGGGAGAGGTGACTAGAATACGCGCAAACCTCTGACGGTCTGCAGACCCTCCCTGCCACGGGAGGTGTATCCTTACCTCAGTGTCTTCTGGTGGCATACACCTGGGCGTGGAAGAGATGCTCTGGAAGGGTGACGTGATCTGGGTGTTTTGTTAGCAATGTGGGTGCCAGCTTTTCCCTCTGGTTTTCTCTGACCGCTGGAGACACCAAGCCCCCGCAGGCCCCCGACTTCGGCCCCACGCGCTGTGTGTGGTGATGCTGGGACAGCGTTTCAGTATATTGCTGTCTCTGCCCTTTCCCTGCCGGGCCTGGCTCTGAATTTTTATGGTGGGGTACTGAGGCCCAGCTGCTAGCATGGTGTATGACTGAGGAGCTGGCTGGGAGCGCGGTGTTTAGATCTCAGTCCAAAGCGGAAGAGTTCAGTTTGCTGCTGTTGTTCATTTTGCTCGGGGTGTGGCTAGCCTTGGAGGTGGGCTGGTGGAAAGGAGAAATGTTTTGTGAGAATGCATTGTATTAGTGTGGGGAAACATAAGTGAAGGATCCCTCCTCAATTTCTCGTTATGAGAAGAAAATTATATAAAGGAATAGCTCAAAGGCCCTAAACTACATTTATCCTTGTCCCATTGCTTGTCCTCCAGCACAGCTACTTCCCTATAAATATTTAGCTTTTATTCTGTGAAGAAGATTACTGGTTCTGTGGTGATGTTGTAGAGCAATACTATAAATCTTTCAGTCACTGCAAGAATGAACTTTTGTTGGTAGAGATGGTAATTTCTCAGCCCTTTTTTTGTTAATATGGGGTAGAGGGTAAATTTTCCTCCTTTTTTTCCCCCATCTTTTTTTTCTTTTGCTCTTCTTTTGTATTGGCATTTCTGAATTCTGCACTGATACTTCTTTTTCTGGGAGATTGTGGGAATCGTCAGCAGTTTTACTGAGTGAATTCTGGACACTTTAAATACAGTTTTTAGAAAAGGTCAAAAATCACGCTTTGTCAATTCAACCTGGAATTATTTCATCTTATCTTCAAAGACTTGTGATACCCAAAGTTAAAAGTTTATTTCCTTATAACAGTGCTTTCAAATCATGAGAATAACAGGCTAGGCTCTCCACTGGTCTGAGAAATTGTGATTTTAAATATATATTCATTAAATAAAAGCCAGAAATTAATAGAAAATACATTGGGAAACTTACAAACCTGTATACTCATTTCAGCTATATTGTTGGTTTTCAAAAATTAGGTCACAGCAAATAGTTTTCATATGGATTATGATTTGGCTCTTACAGAGAGCCACTAGATTTTCAGTGATTGTTTGCCTTTTCTGTATGCCGAGCACTTACTTGCTTTTTGGGACAAGAGTTAGACACATCTTTCCAGAGAGTAACCCTTACAAGACAGGATTTTGAGACAATAATTTACTTCCATAATTATGTAGAGGTTTGTTACAATTATAGAATGGTGCTTTCCAGATGACACAGCTATATTATAAAAATCATATATTGTCACCATCCCTTCCTATCAGTAAAAGTTTTTGTGATTATTCAAATGTCTCAGCAAAATAGCCACCAGTTTTCATTTAAAACCACCTGTCAGAGAAATGTTTCTGTCTGTAACACCCACATGCAAATCTGCGATGTCCCCTGGAAGAGAAGCGGATCTGTTGCAGACTAGGCTACCTTCAATCCGGGGCCGATCAGCGGCTGGATGTGTGCTGTCTCGTGAATCATAAGGGCTAAAAAGGGTGCAGCATTTCTCTTTTGTTCTGGATGTCCTGATGATTACTTGTAATTTTCCTTTCTAGCACTCCTTATGGCAGAAAACTGTAGGAAGAATGATTGATTAATCTACTGTATTCTTCTTCACATGATGATTATAAAATTGTGGATCCGAGGGAATTTGAGGTATTTCTGTGAGTAGACTATATGGATTTCAGAAGTGAAGGGCATTAGCATCATCGGTAAAGAGGCTGTGTCCCTCTCCTCTGGATCTGTATCTCTCTGTCATTCTGAGCCCCGTTCCTGACTCTGAACTAAGAGCCTTGTAGTAAAACCTTTCTGCCGGTTCGTGCTGACATCAGCTCGTACTGCAGCCTGGGAGCAGGGTGCTGTTACAGGGAGCAGGGCTGTGGGCACTCTAATGCTTTCTCTGCTTGGTCTGGAGAATGACAGAAATGTATGCTTCAGCTTGAAACTGTTGCTCGTCTCTTTCCAGGAACTTGGCCCCCTGCCTGTCGGTTTGTTGGCCTGCTGAATTTCTGTCCTGGGTTCAGCTGGGACAGAGTTAACTTTCTCCGTAACTGCTAGCAAGAGGCTGTGTTTTGGATTTGTGTTCAGCAGAAAGCTGATAAGTGATGTTTACATGGCTGCCAAGGTCTGTCAGCTTCTCTGGCTGTCTACAGACAGGAGAAGCTGGGAGGGAGCACAGTCCCAGTTACTAGCCCAGGATTTGATCTTAGGGTCGGGATTGAGACCCAAAGTGGTCCATAATCTATCCCATACCATACCCGTCATGGCCAGGATAGAGGTGAGGACCCTCTGAAGATCGTCCCTTTTGGTTCCGGATCTCTTTTGCTCTGGGTCATCTCGCTCCAGGTGGTCGCTCTCCCAAGTCCTTTCCCCCCTCACCCCGGTCAGCTCTGGGTCTGGGATGCTCGGACTGTTCCCGGGTAATGATCCCAAAGCAGGGAGAGTCCCGAAACTGCGCTCAGGGAACGGAGTCTGCGGCTAACGGAGCTTGTCACACCCTTAGGATAAAGGCATGCAACTTGTACTGGCCAGCGTGACTTTCTTCTTCCAGGTATGGCTGGCCAGTGGCAGAGAGCTTGTCCGCCCCTCGATCTCCCAGTATCAGACTTCAAACCGCTGCATGTGGTGTTTGTGAAGGGGAATGCTCTGCTGTCCTATGACTTGTTGAATACCGTGGAGCTACGTGTTGAGGAGTTAGGCCTTTTGTGAAGGTCCGATCTTTTGGTTTTTTATGAACAGGTGTACCTTGGCATGAGGAACACTTTAAAGTTAGCCAATTGCCTTGAAATTGCCTTTCCATCCACAGACAGGTTTTGCGTTCCTGCTGTAATAGGGGCGGTGTCACTGGGTGCTCCTGAGGGCATATCCATGCCTTTGTGCGGTGAGGTGTGGTCCCAGTCTGGTGTATGGCGCTGGAGACTCAAATTGACATCAGCGTTTCGATGCTTACCTGGTACTAAGTAGAAGCTGGGGCACCTTGAGTGCAGTCCGTTGAATCTTTCCCTAATGGCATACCTGAGAAGCTGCGTGTTCCTGCGTGCCCAGGCCATATAGGACCAGAGCAGGTGAGTGCCTTGGCTGCTGAAGTGCTTGCTGTCTGTCTTACACCTCAGCCTGTCCGGGAGTCACAAACTGTGTAGTCATATGCTTAAGTCCTCTGAGAGGCTGGATGCTAATACAATACCTCTATACTGTGTATTGGTACCCGGTGCTGCTGTCACAGCGGTGGCCGCTCCCCAGACATGCAGGAGGAGACAGGCGGTGTTGCTGCTTCCAGCTACCTTAGGTGTACTAGCCTGGCGGTTAGGAGGTGGTTGGCTAAGCCCAGTACAGTTATCAGCCTGAAGAAATGGTGTCCTGGACAGGTGCCATTACTTCATAGCTTCTTGGAAACTGTTTGGCTCCCCATGCAGAGAAGCATGAAAAGTTTCTGGGCCCAGGAGCCTAACTCAATGTCAAGCCCACAGGAAGAGGTCTCCTTGCAGAGGGGCTGTCTCGCTCTCATGCTGCATGCTTCTGGTTACCCAGGGCTGTAAATGGAGCCTTTTTTTAAAGGAGGCAGAGAAGTTCAAAATACTGAGAGGTCTGGGAGTAGGAAGCAGGTCCTCCTCCCTCCCAGCTGAATGATCTCCTCTTGGGACTTCAGAGTTTTGCCTTTCTGTTCCGCTGTGGCTGGGAGAGCTTCGCCTTCCTGCATGCCACACCTTTGACAGCAGCATGGAGAGCAGTCCATTGAGTAGGTGGGGCTTTACCATGGTAGACTGAACTCTCATCCACTCGTGTTTCCCTGTTTCACGCTGACTGTGCCAGAATTTGTGTGTATCTTTGAAGACTGTAGTCTCTAGCAACTCTTAATTGGAGCTTGGCCTTACAGACCCCAGCTTCTGTTGCTCCTGTATGTATGAATAAATGTTTGCATAGGACAGTGGTAGAGTGTGCCATGGCCTCCTCTGCAGACTAATTCACACGGGAGGCATTTTTTCCTGTTTTGCGTGGTAGATACTCCTGTAGCTGAAAGGGAAGAGGTTCGTGTTGAGTGACTGATGTGTCTAGCCTGAAGTCCAGATGTTGCCCTACAGATGACTGATGTGACTAACAAATTGTGAGGAAGTGTGAGAGGGAAAGTCTTCAAGGAGGCTGAAGAGAGAAACAAACCATTATTTGCAAAAATGGGGGGGGGAAATATTAAAAGGAAAAATAGCTTAAAAGTTTGAAGTGTACGTTCAAACATTAGATAGCCTGAGACAACTATATTGTTTGTAGGTATAAGGTGACTTGAAACAACTCCAGTTCATACACAGCAAATTCATAGACGAATCACAGAACTATATATGTTCATATGTATGTACTTAAGCTGAAGTTTGCTCATGTGCAGTTGTGTGCCTTATCTCATTGGGTTAGTCAAGTACTAGGCACAAACCACAGCAGCTGTGAACACAGCTAGTTGAGTTGCAGTTCTGTTCTCCTGTGGACTCGCACAGCCCAACACAAACAGCCAAAGTACTTTTCTCCACCCCTAGTGGAACAGTGGCTTCTCAAAGGGGGAACAGCTATAAATCACCCTTAGACAAATTTTGGCCAGAAATTAGGAGAAGGTTCCTAGTGACAATGGTAGTCATTTTTCTGGAGCAAATTTAAGTGGGGTCAAAAGCTCCAATTACCCTTCTGACGGGATTGGACAAGTCTCTGAAACATTGTTTGCCAAGTTAGTGGCAGTAGTAGGAAACTTAATTCAGAGAGACAGGAGGTTCTTCTGATTGAGTAGCTTCAGTAGAGAGTCTAGCAGGTACCTGAAACCTTCCCAGATCTTAAGATAGTTATTTCAAGATTTGTCAATAGAGTGGCAGTTAATAATTAGGCATAAGTAGATCCTAACACCCTATTTTGACCATCTAGTGTGGTACACAAACTTGATTTTAGTAGAATTCAGGTCTTTAGAATTAACAGGAATATCGGAGCTGCTCACTTTTCAGGGCTGCCAAATCCTGAAGTCACTTGCAGTTGGTGAGAATCTCTGTTTCAGAGATGGCGGGATAACCCCTATGTAATTTCCTGTGTGCACCTGGAGGCTTCCAGCCTGGACTGCTAGCTGCGTAACTGAAGATGTAACAGATCGGCCAGGAGGCATGTGCTCCTAATCATCATCCTGGAGATGTTCCCCTCTCCATTTCTAACACTTGGACCACACCTAACATTGTCAGAAAACATTAATACTGTTCTAAATACAGTGGCAGCTGCTGCAACCCTTATTTTGTATAGTTCTTATGGGCAAAATAAGGAAGTAGGGTTCCAAGACCTTCTTAGCCTGGATGCTCTAAATCCCCTGGCGATTGGATATGCCCTTCCATAAACAGTAGGGGCGGGAGGGGTAAGATCGTACTTCATCCTTTCTGTTGAAACTGGGCCACTTTGCAGAAATAAAAGCAAGAGTCCCGAGGCCAATGTGAGGAAGTCTTGTCTTTATCCTATCTTTAGGATAAAGGATCTCAAGACTATCTTTAATCCCACTGAAAAGACAAAGAAGGAATCGAGAGTTCTGGGAACTGGTTGTGCATTTGGCACTAAGGAATTAAAGGATGAAATAGATAAACAATACCGAGACTCCTTTCTGTGTGTCAGGCTCCCTCTTGCTTATTCTTTTCATGGTCCCGTGAATCTCGCTTTCTGTGCAGTAGAGCAGGAGGAATGGAGGATGTCTTAACCTCTGCTGGTTGAAAGCTTTTATTTCTTCTTTTGTACTTAGAGGGGTTTGGAACCACCACGTTTCAGGCTCTGTGATGGAGCGGGGAGCAGATTGCAGGTTTCTAAGAAAGAATTTAGCAGCACGTGAGGCTGCAAGGTTTCACCACTCTGAGAGGGCAGGTGTGGTCAGAGAGGTGTCCTGGTCAAAGGAGACAACTCTGGTGACCTCAGAATTGCAAGGAGGGTTGTCGTGACTTTCAGGGAATTT
Source organism: Pterocles orientalis (assembly GCA_011057875.1). Classification (NCBI taxonomy): domain Eukaryota; kingdom Metazoa; phylum Chordata; class Aves; order Pterocliformes; family Pteroclidae; genus Pterocles; species Pterocles orientalis. The sequence continues at coordinate 1,045,178 of WKFP01015197.1, read as the reverse complement.
CAGAGAGTTGACTGATTTTTTAAGCAGGAGGGTAAACTGAGTAGTCCAAGGAGACTACTACATGCAGTCAAAATGTATTCACAACTGCACACTGTGATGTGATAAGGCAATTATGAGACAGCCATTGACTGTTCTACTGGGGGTCCGTCTCACCACCAAGGCAGGAGCAGGCAGACGATAGCAGATTGATGGGATTTCCTCGAAAGCTATAGAAGGGCTGGAGGTGATAGGGGATGACAGGCGGTACTAAACATCCCTGGTGTGTTCCAGACATGGGCTTCAGATTGGCGTATGTTGAAATTTCAGAAGGTCTGAAGTGCCAGCTTTTGTCCAAAACTCTTTTCTGGCCCCAGTTTTAGTGGTTTTATTGAAATGCACAGAGCATTATTTCTGTGCGTGCATCTTCCCATGTGATTCGCCTCTTGTTACAAGAAGCCTCCAAAACTTCCTGCCCAGCTTTGTCTGACATTGCACTAATACTTTCTGACTGAGAAGTCTGTGCGTCTACAAATTGATGGGCATTATCTGTGCCCCGCAGAAGGGTGAAGACAAAGACTGGGTGAACGAACATGATCTCTGGGCAGGAACTTCTCAAAGTACAGAGTTGTTATAAACCCAGATCTTAAAGGAATTATGCAGAAGAGATCTCTTTTCTGGAGCGGGAGGGTACCCTGCTGTTGGTTGTTTTTCTAGAAAATAGCAGAGGGAGAACAACATTAAGAGAGATTCGAAATCCCTCGTTTTGTCAATGCCCTTTTATTTCTGAAGACTTGTGCGAAGAATTTTTTGCATCCTTGGATACAGGAAAGCAACTAAGAAAGATGTAGTGTGCTTCCTTCATCAGGCAGTTACTAAGCATTTTAAGATTTGAACTTAATACCTTATGAAAAGGCTATTTAAAAATACTGCTGCCCTTGTATTAAGGCTTGTTGGCATGCAGGCGTTACTGAAGGTGGAAAATGACAAAATTGAAATTTTAATTTTGGTTGCCAATAGTTAGAGCTAGTTATAATTTCTAGCCAATTTTACCTTGTCCTTCACTCTACCCACTTGTGCCTGCTGCATTTGTCTTCTCCCCTGGGCCTACCAGTTTTAATTAATAGATGCTGGCGTGCAATTACGTTTTGGGGGGAAAGCTTGACTGCCTACAGTTTGACTCCTAATTCCCAGTGGTGTTGGAACATGTAAGAAAATCTTATGTAATCCATTATAAACACAGAGTGGTTTCATTCTGCCTTTTGGAAGTACACATATAATTTACAGTTACTGAAATGATTTACACCTGATCAGAGCTGTGTGCTTTACCCCAGTCAGATCCATATGTTGCATCTGTAAGGATTCAGATCTCTGCATCTCTCAAGAGTTACTATTGTTTTATCCCTTCTTTTATACTTCACAGAGATGGTAAAATATTATGCAATGTTTATGGTGTTGCCTAGTTTTGGAAACGGGGCAGTAAATGTTGGTCAGAGTTATTTCTGGTTTTCACAACAAACAGCAGAAAGGAATACCACAGTCAGTTCACTTTAATAGTTACTTAGGTGAGACAATTTGCACAACGTGGTAGGATGGCATTGTAATTCTTTGTACTTATAACTGAAGCAATCATCCTCAAAATTTGATTGCATATCAGATACTTATGTCCAGAGAGAGTTTTAAACAAGAAAGCTATGTTCCAAATATATTTTCTGGCACTGTTACAGAGGCAAAAAAAGCTAGTTGCAATTTTCGGAATAATGACACGCACAAAACCATTCATACACTTGCCACTTCAGAGACGTGAAGAGACGCGGCATGATGTATAGCTGTTTCCAGACAATTCTAGATTTAATTAGAACATCTATTTTGACGTTTCTAAGTTTGTTCACATCAGGTGTGTCTTATTTTCTGTATCAGGACTTTGTGCACTTTGCTTATGATAACATAGGAGAGTGAGTCTTTCTATGTATGTTTTTTTTGGATATTTTTAATAAAAATGGCTAGTTTTTGAAGTATCCTAATTTTTTGGTCTGTCTTTCCTGTATTAAGCCCTCCTGGAATTGCTGAAGATCAGTCTATGCCCTGAGAGTTGCTTTTTGGTCGGGGGTGAAGCTGGCAGGTGGAGCTGCACTTTTTAGTGGTGCCAGTGGTAGATTTATCAAATTAACTCTTTCAGATTTTGAGGATCTGGGGTGTAACCAAAGAACAATTTCCTCTGTATTTTTGGCTTTAGGTAAACACCAAATTCTAGTTAGAATGGTCGTTCAAATGCCTTGTATTAAAATGGAGTTATTGACTTTCAGGTGCTTAATTGAGAGTTATTTTTTTGAACTTCATTATGTGAAATTTATTAGGACATTATTCATGAATGGAACACAACCCAACCACACTATTTTAGTGTAAGTACTATTATATTGCAGAGAAAAAGTCTACTACTCTTCTAGCAAGAAACAGAGCACTCTGTTCTGGGAATTGCTAATGGAAGTCTTCGCATGCTTGAATGACCTAAGTGTGAAGTGTCTTCTCAAGTGTTTCTCGGTTACCAATACTGCATACTCGGAATTGATCCCAGAAATTACGTATCCAAAAAAGTCTGTCTACATCTTATACTAGCAGGTCTAATAAAAGATACTACATTTTTTTACAAGCAGAGTTTGGCCTAAGAGCCTAGCAAGCATTACAAATTTCATAGCCACTGCTCATGAAGATTTTGTCTACATTTTTTGTAAAATATGTATTAATTCTAAAGCCTTGGAACACATTGTGAAGGCTTCAAAATCATATCAGTAAACTAGGATTTTGTAATATTTGTATTGATACATCATTCTCTTTCCAGATATTTAGGAAACCTACAGTCCTATGCTATGCAAGCAATCCAAAGATTTAACTATGGACAGTTTGCATTGGTATGTATTAATCATGTGAAGCTATTCTGCACATCAAATGATTAGTAATAGGACTTCTGAAAGAAATGACAATGAAGCAGTTTATGTAACAAGACCATTTTGGAACTGAGTGATTGAATATGTTTAGTTGTGTTTTGAGCCATGGTTTGTTAGTATAGCTGTTTTATTTTGGCAATTCCATTGGTCTTGGAAAAAATGTCAAGACCTGTGCAATGGCTTGAGAGCAGCCCTGAGGAGAAGGACTTGGGGGTATTGGTGGATGAAAAGCTCAACATGAGCCGGCAGTGTGCGCTTGCAGCCCAGAAACCAACCGTGTGCTGGGCTGCATCAAGAGAAGCATTAGCAGCAGGTCAAGGGAGGTGATTCTCCCCCTCTGCTCTGCTTTCGTGAGACCCCCCCTGGAGTACTGTGTTCAGATGTGGGGCCCCCAACATAAAAAAGACCTGGACCTGTTGGAGAGAGTCCAGAGGAGAGCCACAAAATTAATCAGAGGGCTGGAGCACCTCCCCTATGAGGACAGGCTGAGAGAGTTGGGGTTGTTCAGCCTGGAGAAGAGAAGGCTCCGAGGAGACTTAACAGCAGCCGTCCAGTACCTGAAGGGGGCTACAGGAGAGATGGGGAGGCACTCTGCATCAGGGAGTGTAGTGAGAGGACAAGGGGTAACGGGTATAAGCTAAAAGAGCGTAAGTTTAGGCTAGACATTAGGAAGAAATTTTTCACTGTGAGGGTGGTGAGGCAGTGGCCCAGGTTGCCCAGAGAAGCTGTGGATGCCCCATCCCTGGAGGGGTTCAAGGCCAGGCTGGATGAGGCTTTGAGCAACCTGGGCTAGTGGAGGGTGTCCCTGCCCGTGGCAGGGGGTTGGAACTAGGTGATCTTTGAGGTCCTTTCCAACCCAAACCATTCTATGATTCTGTGAGTCTATGAAAACCAGACATAGGAGCTGTCTGAGCTTTCTAAAATTTTTTTATTTACACAATTTCTTTAGCACTTGGATGTAAGAGGGCAGTCAGATAAATTTTTCATTTATATTAATTGTTCTCCAGGTTTTTAATTAGCTTTTCATATGAAGTTATTTTCAAAATAAAGTCATGGCACTTTTGCATATTTGCAGTATTAATGTCAGAATCATTTTGGCATTTGACACCAGGAGACTAAATTTTGCACTGATTAAATGAAATTGCACGAATGTAGTGGAAAACATTGTGAAGGCTTGAGTGGTAAAAAGACATGAACAATCTATGAGTGTTTTAGTTACTTTAGATGATAAGTCACCTTGGTACTGTTATTTATTGCAAAAATTCTGATATTTCGTGACAGACTACAGCTATACAGTTTAATGTTCTGCTGGCTATGTGTTTTTAGCTATAGGTGTAGAACAGGAAGGCAGCTGATTGATGGAGGGCATGGTGCATAAGGCTAGGCAGTTGGGAAGAAAGGACAGAATTTATGAGAACTGTAGATCATCCTAGTTTAACCCTATTGATTTAGGCCCTTGATGCCAACTGCAAAGTGTCAGGGTAATGGGTTTGCACTTTGTGGATGCGAGTTAGAAGAGATTTTATATGTTTATGTGTGCTTGTGCCTAAGAACATGGAACCAGGCTGTATGGAAATCTGTGCAAGTTTTATAGACTTTCATTGCAACATTGTGTTGGTTAGCATCCTTTAAAATATACAATGTGCATTGGTGAAATTTGATCAGGAGCTGAAAATTGGGAACAATTTTTCCTGGAGTCGTATCATGGGGATAGGTGACGCAGTTGAACAAGTTGCTGCCATGGACCGGCAAAACGTTATGTTGCTGTGGTCCTGTGCCTCTGCTGAGTTTGTGGAGCTTTGATGAATCTCTGCCTTGGAAAAAGCATCACTGGAAGCGTTGTCTGTTAGCTAGAGTAAGACTTAAGTGTTGTTGAGTCTGTTTAGATGGGAGATGTCCCTGTAAGACTTGTATTTTGCAGAAAGAAGCACATTTTTCTCAAGTGCATTCGGTAAGTGTTCAGTTACTCCACAAGCTTCACATAGAAAGTAAACTTCAAAAAAAGTGAAAGCAAGGGATGGCTATCTACATTTCTGCAAAAACCCCCCATTTATGACTTTTCAAAAGTTTATCTGTATTTTTTAGAATTACTTTGTGTTTCATATACCCCTAATTTCCTGCAGCCTTAATTGCATATTTTATTTTCCTTTGTATTCTCGAAAAGCTATTTTTCAATATACTCATAGAAGGGAACTTTATTCACTCAGAGGTGGAGATTGCAGAATTATATGAATTGATTCTGATAGTGTATATGTAAAAAATGTATAAATTCCTTTGAGATTAAATGCACAGTACATTTTTCTTGTATTTCAGAGCAAGATTAGATATTGATTTTTTTTTAATGAGAAATCTATTCTAGGAATATAGAACTTCACTAACATATTATGATTCTTGTATGTGGTACTTTTAGATGATTTCATATTGATTGTCGTTTTTAAATTTGAAAGCTCTCACATTTTTAAGCAAAATCTCTTCATAATTTAATTTGCAATTTTTTTTTTTTTAAAACTACATTACCTTAAAGCAAAACATCCTCTCTCAAAAAGGTCTTTTTCAAACAATTATAGCACTCACCGTAAAATAACTTTCAGCAAGAACTGTTTGGACTGGACTGCCCATTTCAGGGAGTCAGCAGTGAATTTACGGGTTTGTTTACCTGTAACATCCCTTTTTCTGGTGGGGATGTTTCAAGTCCTAAGCTTGTCTTTGTCCGAAGAAGTTTGAACAGTCCCTGTGGAAAAGGAGCTAGGGAGCTGTGGCAGATGAGGCAGTGCTCTCTCTTCATCTAGCCAGGGTGATGTAATTCTTTCTTTTCTGGTATTTATCCTGTATGGGATCAAAAGTAAAAAAAGCAAAGGTTTCCTTCAGGTAAAGTAAAATTAATGAAGTTAACAATGTGAGGGAAGAATATTGAGGAGAACAGCAGCAACAGTAGTGCTTCCTGTTATGGAGGGAATTTTTCCTCTTTTTTTTTCCAGGGTTTGCAGTTTGGCAATGCTTTCAGCTTTCTCCTTGCAGAATTTATGGTCATGTATGCTTCTTCTGTCTGCATGTAAGTGTTTGCTGTGTTTCTCTGAAATCAAGACCTTGTCAGAGCGATTCATGGTTTCTGTCACCCTCTGTTGGATTACTGCAACATGTTGTCCGTGGGATTACCCGCGAAGACTGTCCTGTTGATCTCATACTGTGCCTTTTTACTTTTCTCTCTGCTTTCTATTGCATGTATTTTAGCTTGAAGCAGAGCTGTACTGGTACTGGTAGAAGAATGGAGGTCAACTGAGACCACAGAAGAAAGACTTCTTAAAGTAGAGAAGACAGGGAACTTCCACACACAGCTTTAGCGGAGAGGCCCTAAATTTGAGAGTGTTCTACGAAAGCCAAAGTTTGATGAACTTTCGGTGAGGGCAGCTCGTTTGTTATGTGGAAGTTGCAGAGGTGGAAAGGAACTAATCTTCCCAGCAATTCACTTAATGGTGTAAAATACCAGGTGTTAAATTTTGAAGACAGGCCCTTGCATGTCTGGCATTCATAAATAAACCAAGAAAATCAATAAGTGACTTCGGCAACTGCCACCTTTCTGACTCCCTTGTCAGAGGCCAAGAAGCGAATGAACAAGAAAATTAAAAGTGTTTTCCCTGAAGGAAAAGGAAAAGTAGTTTTTCCTCCAGGCTAAAGCTGAGGCCACTGAGTGTATGGGAAAGCTTTTTTTGCTGTGTTACTACAGTTTGTCTGAATCTAGCAGACTGCAGTTTTTTATACTGTGAAGTTGTGCCTTTCTAATTTGATACCAAGATGTTTGTCCTTCAGAGATCTGCACCCCGGGGCTGTTGGTCTCCTATTTTTTATTAGTTCCCAAAATATTTTTTGTTACATTTTGTAAACCTGAAAAGTACTACTACTGTCTGTTCACTAGAAGACAGTTCAAATTATGTCCCATAATACTGTGATGCTTCCCAGTTGAATTCTAAATCAGTTTACGGTGCGTATCTGTATCTCATAGTGTATTTTTCATTAGGGCTTTCAATGGGACTTACCTTCCAGATGTTTAAATCATGGTTACATGGTGTAACATACATATTATGTGGTTACAGTGTAACCATATGTACATATGTGTATTGCATCTGTTATATACAATATATCCAGCACATCAGAGTTCAATCTGTAGTATTTCAGGAACACGTGCAGTTTTTTCTTTTTTCTTATTCCAGGCATTATGATCATGCTATTGATGAAATAAAATCCTAGACAAATCAAGTTAAAGAGCCATTCTATACATGTTAAATTGCATTTCTGTTTAAGGTGAGCTTCCTGCAAAACCGTAAGGAAACTGCACATCAGGGGTGGGTATTTCCTCAGCTGGAAGTGGTCCCGGACCATTGGGGTTTCATTGCTGGACACAGCAATGGCAAAAGCTTCAGCTGACGGGTCTGAATGTGTTTTCAGAGCTGTGCCACAGCCTGCCACTTTCTCGAGATCCCTCCTGTGGGATTTTTGAGATGAAAATCTTTCCTTTGGGAATCTCTCATTTCTCACATAATATTATGGCTACTGAGGTGAAAGCGAGTTTCCCTCCACTTGAGAAGCAGAACCTTTTGAATATGGGTTATCATTAAACTGCAATAAATGAAAATGAGATACTTTGATAAAATCCTTATTTTATTTTATTGTTTTAGTCCTGAGTCTCGTGCCAACTAAGGCATTTTAAATGTCCTCACAAGGTAACCACCAGGTTAATGAGAAAAGACAACAAAATGGTTGGGATTTTGCATTTTGCTGGCAAGGCTATTTACTAGGTAAACTCTGGTTGCTTAGTTGCCATGGAAGAGGAAAAATGAGGAGAGGAGAAGATAAGAGTTCAGGCTATGACCTTGTGAGGGATGGCAGGAAGGGGGAAAGTACACGGGAAGTCAGTGGGAAACTGTAAGAAAGTACACGTCTCTTAAGGCACAAAAAGTTGGACTCAACATATAGGTGTGTCTACGGGGATGAGGCAGAGGAAGAATATATGACAGGGAAGAGATGTGAGGGGAAGGCTGGAATTAGCTGGGATGGGAGCCTGGAAGTGGGCTGTGAGTGATACAGCTGCCTATTCGTCTAGTACACAGCAAGTGTAAAATAGCGCTTTTACACCCTGAGAATTGGGTAACAAAAAGTGATGGATCCTTTGGTAGCAGACCAAAGACTGTTTCACTTTGGGTTTGAACTGGAGATGGTTAAGCACATAAAATCAGGAGGAGATGAACATTTATTTTCAGCGTGAAAATAAATAAATAAATAAATAAATAAATAAATTAGAAGGCAAGTAGAAAATACAAAGGTTCAGAAATGCTTGGAGTGTGAGCCAGCCTCTTGTCTGTGAAGAGAGGGGTCTGAGTCATTAGGTTCAGACGCTTGGGGCTTGGCAGAGCTGCTTTCCCAGATCTCGGCAGGCTCAGATGGTGCAGCGAGAACATTTGGAAACACCGGGAAGCTTGACTGAAGAAGGAACTGGACACCTCAGTGCATTTGAATTAAATGTTCCCAGAAAATCAGCATTTTATAGTATTACCTAACTATTCTTTGGCTGCCCCTAGCCTTCTCATTGAAAGGTAAATCCGTGTCAGAGATGTGGTCTGGTTTGCCAAGGAGGGTGGTTAAGTCTCCTCCTTGCTTGTAGCAGGGGACTTGGAAACCCAGTCCAGCCACATCCTAGAGTCCCTTAACCTGATAGTAGGAAACCACATTATTATTTTCCAAAACAGTTAGAGTTTCAGAATTTTGGGGCTTTAGTGGTTTTGAATATTTGGAATTTGCTTTGATCTTATTACTGGTAAGAACAGTGCTTCTTCAGGTTAGGAAAGGGCCCCTGCTGTCACAGGAGCTGTATGACGGGGCTTGTGGAAAGGCCCCACACCAGTTTACCTTCCCAAAAGAGTAAGCAGACAAAAGGGAGATGAGGTATAAAGAGCACAAGCAGATCAGCTGTAAGGCAGCACCAAGTGTTGTGTCAGTCCCAAGGTTCGTAGGCAGGGTGCCACATCCCCTGTGTCTGTCCAGCCTTGTCATCTCCAGCCTGACATATTGGAGGTTGTGTGCATGTCCGTATTAATCTGTGCAGGCTCGGTGCCTGAGGGAATGGTGTGTGTTTGTGTGGTTTTGTTTTTAATTAAAGGTGGCATCTCTGCTTTTTGGGTGGGTGAAGAATGGAGATAAAAGGAATCAGCGAACTAGAAAGAAAAAGGAGTAAAGGACGTTGAAGTCTGAGGTGAGGGTGCAAGTACAGCTAAAAGACTGAAGAAAGGAGAACAACTGGGACAAAGAAATCGCTGTACAGCAGAGACTTTAATCAAAGCCATAGAAAGGGCTCTGAATGTGTAAAGGTCCCTGTTTTGCTGAATCAGCAGCTGCTCAGTCTCTCTGGTGCGTTTCTGCAGATTTTCCCCAGTACCGCACTCTGGTGGGCAGGGATAACTCTTCGGTCCCCAGGCAGTGTGTGAAGGTCGCCCTGGCATATATGTGTGTGGGTCTGTGCATAAGCATATTATATATAGTATTATGAGGGTCAGCATTAGAAACCTTTGCTCCAGTATTTAAGTCTTGTAGGCACATAATCTCATAGGCTGCATAGTGTCATTTGGGATGAGCAAACATGATGGTAGGCAGCATTGTTTTACTCCCTGTGCTCTTGGGTATCGGGTGCCTGCTTGGCTGCTTCTATCACTGATCCCACCACCTGGAACATCTGTCTGTTCCTCTGCATTTTCCCAGTGCTACAATGGAAAGGGAGGGGAGAGAGGAAACAGCATAAAAACATTCTAGAAGTGGCATAGAAGTCTATGCCTTGATCCTGCGCCATCTGATCTTACACCCTCTGAAACAGACGGAACGTGGAAGAGGAGGACTTCCAGCTCTTTATTACCTTTTTGTTTCAATGTAGAAGACCCCATTTGGCTACAGTATGAACTTAATTTTCACAATTAAAGGTTGTCACACAGTAGTGCTGTGATTAACACAGAACTGAACCCTGACTCTCCTGGGCTGGTCTAGCTCTTTCTGTTCTGGATGTTGGAGAAGGTATGAGTTTTCCAAAATGTCATGAGAATCAGATAAGCAGGAGTGTCATCCTGTATCTTGGCATGGCAGCCAGAAGATGGATATGAAAGAGGAAAAGAAGTGTACATTTGGGAGGGGTGACTGCAGCAGACAATCTTGCACTGAACTTAAGTTTTGGCTGTTTTGGATGGCCTAAAGAATGAAAGGATGCAGGCTTTACTGTGGAACAGGCATCTGCCCCAGTGTGCTTGATAAGGATGCACAATGAAATGTAGTCGTCTTCACAGCTACACAAGCAAATGTCATTGTTCTCAAGCTGCTGCTCACCACAAGTGTGCACACAGAGGCAACAATCCCCACCTTCCCCCCTCCTCAAAAGCTCTTGAATGTGTGATATTCATTAGCCAAAAAAAAAAAAATATATATATAGAGAGAGAGAAGGTTGGGGAGAGACAGAGACACACAAGTAAGTAGATCTAGTGGGGATAACTGTTGAGGGAGCTAGAATATCCTAGGGGTTGTACTAAGGAAAGAGTTCATGCTGGCTTCCCTACCAGGCCACTGCAACTGGTCCTTGTCCATCTCTGATTTTGGGAGAGATGGGTTCAGATGGGTATTTAAAATCTGAGCTATGTTGTAGCTTGGGTCTGACAGTTTTGTATTTCTTCCCCAAATTACAGAATAATCACCCTGATGGAAACAAAATTTTGACATCAGCTACTTGGCTTATCAGTGATATCTTGCTTTTGTACCAATATGTGTCTGCTAATTTTGAAATTGGAGTTTCAAGAAGTCAGGATTTGGGAGTGATGCTGTAATACATCCCCACATATCTCAGTGGTCATCCATCGCAAGAGCAAGGTGATTAATGGTGCTGTTCTGAAAACATAAATTTCCCCCTTCCTTTTGAATTAATGTGAAATACCTGGAAGGTACTAGCCCTTGATATGGAGTTGTCTAAGTGTGATGGGTTAGCCCTTGGCTGGGGGCCAAAACCACACACCTGCTCACACAATTCCCCCCCCTTCCCCGAGAACAGGGGAGAGAGTTAAAGGGAGAAAGGGAAAAAAAGGACTCGTGGGTTGAGATAAGAACAATTTAATAACTAAACTACAATAATATTAAAAATAATATTATATACAAATATACCAATGAGTGATACACAATGATACTGCCCCCCCCACCCGATGATAAAGACTCAGCCTGTTCCCGGCTAACGATCCTGGAGCAGGGAGAGTCCCGAAACCGCACTCACGATTCCCCCAGGCAAGGGGTGCACTGTTCCTGGAGGCACTCGTGGAACAGAGATAACAGTCCGAGCGTTCCAGACGGAGAGCTGACTGGAATGGGGGGGAGGAGCGAGATGATCCGGAGCCAAGAGAGATGCGGAATCCAAAGGGACCCGGAACAAAAGGGCCGATCTTCCGGAGGGTCCTCACCATCATACTGGGCATGACGTGTATGTTATGGGATAGATTATTTGCCACTCTGGGTCTCAATCCTGAACCTAAGATCAAATTCTGGGCTAGTAACCGAGGCTGTGTTCCCTCCCAGCCTCCCTTTGTCTTCGGGGAGCAGAGAAGCTGAAAGACCTTGAATATCCTGGAAACAACTGTAAACATCACCTTTTATCAGCTTTCTTCTGAGCACAAATCCAGAACACAGCCTCTTGCTAGCTGTTACGGAGAAAGTTAACTCTGTCTCAGCTTAACCCAGGACACTAACCACAACTGACAGGCAAAACCCAGAGTGTGTGCTGGGATCTGGCAGTTCTGGAGGGGTTACTTTAGAGATGATTTAATGATTAATTTCCCAAGTCTTTGGTGAATTCATTTGAACTTTGAGAACAGAGATTTGCTGGTAGGGCTAACTCTGATGGAAGTTTGCTTATTCAGCTGCTTGTTTGACAGAAATTACAACTGAGTGTCTGATTTTTTGCAAAGGTGTACTGCACTGCCACGATGCTGAGCGTAACTCAGACTTCTGGCAGCCTGTAACAAGTGTCAGGAGCAATTACCTATCATTGTCATCCAGAAAATTTGTCATTGTTCTGCTAGGACTGCTCTGAGATTTATACTTCTTGATTCACTTTAAGAAAGGATGGGTCTGGATGTTAAATTATTGGACAGAGACTTGAGATACAATTAACCTTTGTGTGTTGCCACTCTGGAGAAGTCGGAGTCTGTCTGTACCTCAGGTCTGCGTTTGTGAAATTGAGATAATGCTTTTCTCTTCAGTTGTCCATCTTCTTTCTTTAGATTGTTTGTTGTCTTGGTGCCACTCCTTTCGTATGTGTTTGGCTAGTCTCTAGGCATTGCTCCTGAGAATCCCCGGTCTCAGCGGAGGCCGCAGGGCACGGTGCTGCAAAGCAATAATAATAAACCAAATGAGCAGCATTACGCTGCCCGTTTGGGATGGGATCTGACTTTGTTGATGTCTGCAGCTGGGTCTGACTTCACTTTCAGTACCAAAATTGGACCTATGTTTGGGATTCTTCTGTAAGGATTGGTGCTTCCTGGGTAGCAAAGCCTCATTCTTTGTTCAAGGGAATAATTTCCTAAGAATCAAATATGAATGCAAATCATTTTGGCAAAGGAAGATGTAAATCTATTGCATAAGATACACAGTACAAGGAATTACTCTTATACCATGGTAGATTAACAGCAAGTTCAACACTTTGTGCTCATGAGAAGGGTTCGTGTTTGCTCCTTTTAGACTCGGACATTTCCTGGAGTTACCTCAGTTAGGTGACACACCTTCTACATAGGCACAACTTTGTCATTTACCAAAATGTATTGCTGAGAATACCCTTGAATCACTCCACTTGCTTTTTGTGTCCGAAGTTGGCCACACAGCTCAGTGACATACCCAAATGCTCTTGTGATGAAGAAGCACAGATCCTGTCGTGTGGATTTGGTGTGGGTGCTCCCTGCATGTTGTGAAGTTGTTTATGACCACATGGATTTCAAACATATTTCCTCATGTGCTGAGATTTCATGCTTTGGTGTTTGATGATAGGGAACATTTTTCACTGCACGAACAAGGAGCATGTTTAACAGAACTCTTATTTGCATGAAAATGCACTCCACGAAAAGATGGGAGTGAATAGGATGTTCAACCAGCACCCTGTCTGATTTCTTTGCAAAAGGTGGAGGAAACCAGTGACCTAATATCAGAGCTGTTAACCCATGTATTGCTCTTTGGCCATCTTGGAGTTGGTTAAACCAGGCGGATTTGTGCTATGTATTGCTCTAAAAGTAAGTTTTTGTTTATTAAATAATTATGTGAGCATAGTACTGTATGCCAGGATATTTTATTTTCCTCTAAGTCATACTTGTGATGTCACTAAAGTCCCATTTGTTACGAAAAGTGGAAATACCTACTGATTTTTTTGAATGGAAGTCCCTCTTCTGCTGGTTGAATGATTGTTAATTTGCCTTTGGGGTTCTGCCATCAGAGAAGCTATTCTCCAGGCTGGTCAAGGTTGCTGTTGTCTGATGAACAGCTGTACTGCTAACCTCAGTGAAAAAAAGAATAAAACCCCTGCAGCTAGGAAAATGTATTGAGGACCTTAAAGGACATATGCAAAATGTATTGAAATAGAGTTTATGAACACATGGCAGCCCATGCTAGCAATACATAATGTAGTTTTCTGATATAGGAGTCTTTGATTCCAGTCTTTCTTCCAAAATCCTCCCTCTAAGAACATGTTTATATATTTTTTTTAGATATCATTTAACTTTTAAAACATTAAAAAATGTGGAAGGGAGTTATTACGAACCCTTTTTGCCAGAATTTTATGTAAACAAATGTAATCAATATACAGAAAAGCTGATTTTAATATTTTTTTAGCCAGAATAGGATCTGCAGATAACGCTAAGAATAAATGCAGCTCCAACTTTAACAAGAGATTTAAAAAATCCTATTTACATCTTCTGTTGATTTTCTCTATTGTTTTAGTTCATTGAAAGCTTGAAACCAAGGCCACACTTCTTCATGAGGCATTTAATATGAAAATCATTTTTGTCTGCTTGTGAAGGAAAACTAAAATAGTTCTTCAAAGGAATCTTCTGATTTTTTAAATGTTCTTTTTCTGCAGGCCTTGCTACTTAATGTAAAGCTGTATTTAAATTATATTCTTGCTAATGTGGAATTCAAATTCTATCAGAAGGAAAAGTTTAACTGCTTTCTAGACCTTATTTGGCCCTTAATTAGACACCATAAACCTTGGTTTAGTGTACAATAAAGTGCAAACTCCAAAATACAATTTTCTTTCCAAGTGCAGGAGTGCTAGTCTGCTGTGCCCTGAAGTACAGGAATCTACTGGAAAATCAGCAGCTGTTTTAAGGGGCCACAGGTCCTAAGGAGTAAGATGCTTTCGCTAGTTTAGTAAGTGGCTCTTGCAAAAAATTCTTTCCTCTTAGCCAGTGATAATCTTAATACACCGTGTAGATGTTCTGCACATATCAAGGGATTTTCTTCATTTGTTTTCCTGTTTAACCTGAGGGGGGAGGGCATGCTGCTGATTAACAAATTTACATGAAGTTGCGTTCTGCTGGGAATGTGTGTATAGATTTTCACGCTGATGGTATTTTGACAGTAGTGGCAGCTTGTGACTAACTGTCTCGTTTTAAAGGTTAAAAAACTTGAGTTCCTCAGGGCTCCGGTAGTGAGCCCCGAACTGTGTCAGCTTTTGGAAGGGGTTATTAGCAATGCCCAGAGAAATGAATGCCCAGAAGAATAGAAAAAAAGTGTAATAGAAGCATTTCTTAGGTGGAATTTTTCAGCTGTGAGAAAGATAGCAATTTGTGACTCTGGCAATGGACAGGATGCAGTGAGTTCTCATTGCCTTTAGTCCTTCATTATTGCTTCCAGTGTGGATTTCTGCTGCTCACACTTTCCTTTTCCCTCTTGCTTTATTCTGCAGTGAAAATGAACCGTTTGGTATATGTTGATTGATGGCTTAGTAGGTGTAGAAATTTCAGTAGAAATATAATATCCAAAACAATAGATAATACTATAAATTGATTTCATTTTATTTATTTCTTTTAAAACAGAGTGTAGCGATAGAGCAGAACCTTACGATTGCAATTATTGATCTTTCAGTCTTGAATGGGGTATGGTGGTGGATGCTTGTGTGTTTAGAGATGCAAGTTTGTCTTTTCAAATACATTTTGTAGCAGCTGACACATGTGGTTTCCCGCAGTGAGTAAGATAGCATAGGTGGGTGTTTTGGTGTATTGGAAATTTGTACTAGGAGCAGGAAAATTGGATTTTGTAATCTCCCAGTCACTTGTTCCATTACTGTTTGCATACATGTTTACAAGCGTAAGGGGCAGAGATAAGACTGGCTGATGTGGCAGAGTGGGGATGAAGAATGTTATGGAAATGGGAACAGTTTGAGCCTTTTAATAGCTCTTGTCCAGATTTTCTTTTTCTTACATTGCGCTATTTTAAGTTGAAGATTTATATAAAAATATAGCATTTTAAGAAGTGCTAGATGGAATCTCCTGGAAGTCCTTCACAATTTTCTTTATATTTTTGTGTGCCATTTGTTCAGAAATTCCCCCTGCTTTCTAATTCAATGCCAGATTTTCCTTTAGGCAGGCATGCAAAATATGCAAGAGAGTGTCCAGTTTCTGGAAGTCCGGCAAGCACAGCAAGAAGGGAACTTGCTGCTGTCAGTTTCAGGTGAACACTTTTGAGGTGGAGGCTTGTTTCAGTTATCCATCGTGGCAACACATGGCTGAGGGTAGAGAGGGATGGGGAAAACTCGATCTATGTATTATTTAAGTGTCTTATAAAGCATTTATCTGAGTGTGTGTGTATATGTAATATGTCATATATAAAATAGATATGATTTTATAGCTAGCAGCATTGTATTCTTAGTGGTTTCTGGCACAGATAGAAGCCATGCTGCACTCCTGCTTCCCATCTGTTGTCTAACCTCATCTGTTCTGTGTCCGCTCTGTGCTCTCATTCTTCCCTATTCACTTCGCTTCACTTCCAAATTCATGTTGTCTCTTCTCCACAGCCTCAGCACACCTCAGATCCTGATAATTTCTGCTTTTGTTCGTGTAGTCTCAGCTCCTCTGAGGAACAGTCGGTTAGAGACTGAGAAAGCTGTTGTTTGGGAGACTCCCATCCTTGTTCCATTCACACCCGACTTTTGTCCGGGACAAGTAGCCACTCACCTAACACAGTACACCTTTTAATAGACACTTCTTTCAGTTTAAACTGCATACAGATGAAACAGCTGTGTCTTTGTATTCCCCCAAATAGCCCCCCTTCCAAAGATGCTAAAAAGTATTTTGTTCCTAGTGAAACGAATACAGGATTTGTAGGCCAATCTTTAGTGAAGAGAAGAACTAAAAAGCTTAGATCTAGTTTTGAAAAGTCGTGTCAGGGTAACATGTGAGATTTGTTTAAATCAGATCCTAAGTGGAATATACTTATATATATATATATATATTTATACCTAAGTGAAAATTTACGGCTTGCGGCTTCAGGCTTCAGCAAGTCTAGCCACTCACTAAAGTGAGTAAAGCTGTCTCACCTCTGTGCCTGGCAAGATCATGGAGCAAATCCTCCTGGAATATATGCTAAGGCACATGGAAAACAAGCAGATGATTGATGACAACCAGCACGGCTTTACCAAGGGAAAATCATGCCTGACGAATTTGGTGGCCTTCTACGACAGAGCCACAGCACTGGTGGGTAGAGGAAGGACAACAGACATTATCTACCTGGACTTGTGCAAAGCCTTTGACACAGTCCCACATGACATCCTTGTCTCTAAGTTGGAGGGACATGGATTTGACGGAAGGACCATTCGCTGGATAAGGAACTGGCTAGATGGCCGCACTCAGAGAGTGGTGGTCAATGGCTCAATGTCCAAGTGGAGACCGGTGACAAGTGGTGTTCCACAGGGGTCAGTACTGCGACCAGTGTTGTTTAACATCTTTGTTGGAGACATAGACAGTGGGATGGAGTGCACCTTCAGCAAGTTTGCTGATAACACCAAGCTGTGTGGTGTGGTGACACGCTGGAGGGAAGGGATGCCATCCAGAGGGACCTGGACAGGCTGGAGAGGTGGGCCAATGCAAACCTCATGAAATTTAACAAGGCCAAGTGCAAGGTCCTGCACATGGGTCGAGGCAATCCCAAGCACAAATACAGGCTGGGCAGAGAATGGATAGAGAGCAGCTCTGAGGAGAGGGACTTGGTGGTGTCAGTAGATGAAAAACTGACCATGAGCCGGCAGTGTGCGCTTGCAGCCCAGAAACCAACCGTGTCCTGGGCTGCATCAAAAGAAGCATGGCCAGCAGGTCAAGGGAGGTGATTCTCCCCCTCTACTCTGCTCTCGTGAGACCCCACCTGGAGTACTGTGTTCAGATGTGGGGCCCCCAACATAAAAAAGACCTGGACCTGTTGGAGAGAGTCCAGAGGAGAGCCACAAAATTAATCAGAGGGCTGGAGCACCTCCCCTATGAGGACAGGCTGAGAGAGTTGGGGTTGTTCAGCCTGGAGAAGAGAAGGCTCCGAGGAGACTTAACAGCAGCCTTCCAGTACCTGAAGGGGGCTACAGGAGAGATGGGGAGGCACTCTGCATCAGGGAGTGTAGTGAGAGAACAAGGGGTAACGGGTATAAGCTAAAAGAGGGTAAATTTAGACTAGGCATTAGGAAGAAATTTTTCACTGTGAGGGTGGTGAGGTAGTGGCCCAGGTTGCCCAGAGAAGCTGTGGATGACCCATCCCTGGAGGGATTCAAGGCCAGGCTGGATGAGGCTTTGAGCAACCTGGGCTAGTGGAGGGTGTCCCTGCCCGTGGAAGGGGGGTTGGAACTTGATGATCTTTAAGGTCCCTTCCAACCCAAACCATTCTATGATTCTATGACCTAGCTCTCTTTCCCTAGGAGGGAAATTGTTCTTTCCAGAAGTGAAGGTGATGTAGATAATAATGGTTTAAGCCATCTCTGTGGTACCTGTATGCTCTTGTGTACATTTAATGATGCATCACCCCATCAGTAGCTGATAAGAAGTGGTTTTCTTATGCACTATATATTCAGCCAAGCAAGAGAAGAGTTTCAAAGCTTTTCACTGAAACTTTCTGAAGAAATCTACTCAAACATTGTGAGTGGTTGACTGTATTAAAGTAACCGGGAATTCACAAATGACTGAAATTACCTGCAATAAAATGTCAGATATTTTCAAATCAAGACACTTCATAGAGTTTTATCTTAAGTTAAAATACTGTACTTCACTAAGTTTTCGATGATACAGGAATGGATTGCAGAAAGAGCTGAAGGGTTAAGCTTATCATTCCAATGTGCTGAACAACATATATGGAGATCCTTGAGTAATCACTTTAATGAAACTGGTGGAGACTGAAATTACTCAAGAGCTCATGGAACATGGTGTCATGCAAGGAAAGAAATACAGCACGTTAATAAGAGGTGATATTTGTTTAGGCTTGTTTTAAAGGACTTTCTGTTGGATTTCATTTATTAACTGTATTTCCTTTCTCTGAAAAATCTAGTCTTGAGTAAATAGTGGAAGTTTACCTTGTAAAATATCATGGCAAATAGAACATGGTGTGTTCAGTCTGATACTCTCCATAGAGCCTCATGGTGAAATCCTTGCCTCAGTGAAATCAATAGGCACT
The DNA here is from genome assembly GCA_011057875.1 of Pterocles orientalis. Lineage (NCBI taxonomy): Eukaryota > Metazoa > Chordata > Aves > Pterocliformes > Pteroclidae > Pterocles > Pterocles orientalis. The sequence goes on along the minus strand of WKFP01015197.1, from coordinate 1,026,561 downwards.
ATCCCTGTTGACTTCAGTGCAGATGCGGTGTTTCTGAAAGATTTGAAATGTTCAATGTATTAAATACCTCTGCTGCTGGTGGTGTGATAATGTTATCTAACCGTTTGCTTTAGCTTTGATGCAGCTATTGTGCTAAATTGCAGGTGAGAGCTGTAAAGCATAGAGACTGCTGTGATGGTATGGCTATCATAGAATCATTGAATCACAGAATGGTTTGGGTTGGAAGGGACCTTAAATATCATCAAGTTCCAACCCCAACACTTTCCACTAGACCAGGTTGCTCAAAGCCTCTTCCTATCCCTTTCTTGTCTTCATTTTTTTCAAGAAATTAGTACCAGTGCTCTGGCCAGATTCTTGTGAAATCAGGAAATTTCTGTTGGCCTCTGAAAGAGAGCTGAACGCTTCTGAACATTTGGCCTGCTGTGTTATGTAGTCCATGTAGACTAAAAGCAGTAAAACACACTCTGTTGTCAGTACTGCTGTTTGTGTGTGCTGGTAACTTTTTTTTTTTGAGATATAGCCCCAAAGTGAAAAAAAATTACTGGGTTATACAGTGACCAAAAAATGGTATCTTTTGACATTGTGTTTAATCAGAAAATTCTCCCTCATTTTCCTCTCTGGGAAAAAAAACCAACAACACACAACGAAAGTCAAAGAACAAACCCCCAAAATCATTCTGCATTATTAAAAATATTCATTGGATTAGGAAATTGGTCCTACCCAGCGAGGTTCCTAAGCATATGTCTTTAACTAGTGAGCTGTGAAGGCAATTTGGTAATTTCAAATACACTGACTTAGTAAGTAGTTCAGTATTTTTATATCAGCTGCATCAGCTGTGGGAGGGAATATATTCAAATACTCTGAATCCTGATGGCTAAGACTCTTTAATGAAAAATGCAAATTTGAATTAAAAAACCATTTCTGAAGCAAGATATATCATGTCACAGGTGAGGGTCTTGACCACTCCTTACTGGAAATTTATGGAATCTTTCTGTGTTATGTTTAAATGTGTTTTATATAGTGTGTATACGCATGGGTATTTGTGTGTATATACGCCAGCGTGTTTGTTATAAAACAGTTCAGATGTGTGTGTGAAATTAGGTCATTGGATAAGATTCTGTGATGCACAGAAGAGAATTTGCATATAAAAGAGAAGAGAATTAATAAAACTTTACATCAGCATTGTACCTGTGCAGATCTGGGTTGCTTCAGCCGTTGCAGTCAACCCTACAGACATGGTATGGACAGGCGGACCGACATAGGTTTGTCCTCAGCTGCTGCCACCCCAAGGCTTCTGCAGTGCCATGCCCTGAGGATTTCACCTCTTAGCAAGGGAGCTGTGTGTTGGAAGTGAAACATCAGTAGTTAAATGTGTGCAAAATTAAATCCTCTGCCTGCAGTTCTCTGACTTTGCTCCCTGGAGGAGTGCCTCTCTTCATGGGACCATGGCTTTTACAATCCTTTATATTTCTGGAGCCCTATAATCTGTCACATAGTGGTGGAAACTGCTGTTTGATTCCCTAGTGGCTGTACCGTTGTAGCAGATGCGCTTTGTCTTTCTTATTTATTTATTTTCTTAATTTTCAATTGGATCTTCTTACAGTATACTGTGGAAGGGAAAGACCAAACTTCTTTGCAAGAAATGAGAAGGGATAGAATAATCCAAAGGTTGTGTTTGTGGATGAAAGGAGGATAATGGATGGCTGTATCTGCCCTTTCCAAAAGAGTGGTCCCAAGTGCAGCCGTCTGCAGGGAGCGTTATGCTTGCGTAGGTCTTAGGGCCCTCAAGTGCTTTGCCTCTCCAGTGCCATAAGACCTCTGCAAGCATAATGGGGGATGTGGTGACCTGACTGCCCTGCTTGTATACACTTCGGGTCCCGTGTGTGCCTTCCAGGTGTGCATGAACCTGTGCCTGCAGGTCTGCTCTTCTCAGGCTTTCATTGTGTCGTGAATGCAGCCTTGGACTGGACCTCGAAAGGCATCACAGATACCTTCAATGGGGGGTACAGATACCTTCAATGGGGGGTAGACACAAATCTGTGAGAGTGGTGACCTCTGAGCAGATGAAGTTGGGACTCATCTTTTGAAGGCTTTGGCCCCCGAATGTTTTGAGATCCTCTGATGAAAGGCACTAAGGAACTGTGAAGTATTGCAACCAGCGATCAGATAATGGTTTCTTCAAGTGCAATTTTGCTAATTCCTTTATTTTGTGAAAGGTAAATTGCTCCATGTGCCTTCAAGCAATCTTAATTTAATGCAGTAATGACTTTGAGTGATTGAAGAACTAATCAAATCCAGCCGCCACTTCTCATCTTCTAGTTTAAGAATGATGAGCCTGTAAGTACCTTTCTCCCCATCCCTCCTCGCTCCACAGCTCCACAGGAATACGAACCGTTGAAGTATAGTCACAATGCTTATGTTCACACATCCAAAGGCCACAAGTCAGGTGGAGATAGGAAGTGATGTATTATTTTTTAAATTCGTGTAGAAATTAATTAATCAGAGCAACTTTTTAATCATTGAGCAAGAAATACAACAGCCACCAGATTTTTTTTTTTTGGGTGAGGGCTTGAGAGGCATTAATACATAATAGCAAAACTTGGATCTCGAAGAGTTGTACGATCTGACCTTTCCAAGAAGAGATCTCAAGAATTTGGGAATTGCATCTGTGTAAGTTATTTTCTTCCCAAACAAGCATATCTTATCCAGTAGCATACATATGTACATAAGTACACACCTTCCCACTCTGCCACTTGCATGCATTCACACACACAATCGTGTCTTTCATACTTAACATCTGTTTAAACTTTTTATATAGTCATTTGAGTATGTTAGAGTTTCTTTTAAAAAACTCATTCAAATCAACAGTTGTATTTCAAACCATCCTGTGTGTCTGCTTTTTTTTTTTTTTGTAATGTGGGAATCTTCTTTTCATGTCTTCTTGGCACAGAAGAAAACAAAATGCATCTTAGCAAGTTCCATCACTGCCTACTGAGAGTTTAGGAGCTGTATTTCTGTAATGTAACCCCTGGTATACTTAATGACAAAAGAATAAAGATTGTTGAAATACAAGCATGGAAGGGCAAAATATGTTTTCTGACCAGAAGGAAATCAAACTGCATTAAAACTTGCATAAAATTGGCTGTGTGCACCCAAGTCAAAATTGCAAATCTCCTATCTGTGTTCTGTCTACGTTTTCTATTTCATCAATGAGCTATGCTCCAATTTTTAAAAAGCAGAAAATGAGGGGGGGAGGGGGCTTCTTTTTCTTTAACTGAATTCATTGATTAAAAGAAATTTTAGGAATACCATGGAAGAGTTGCAAATCTGGTCTCAAATTCTGAATCTATCCTAGCCGAGATTAAGTATATATATAAAAATGTAAGACTCTACGTGAGCTATCCTGTGTCGACATTAGACCTGCCCTGTACAGTGATGACTACATGTAAACCAGTGTAAACTTAGTTTTTTTTACTTGTTTTACACTGTCTGAGAGTCTGTGTTATCTTCTTTTGCATTTGTTGAAAAGAGAGAGGAACATGAGGTGAATGTACGTGTTAATGAGAGATGGCAGCGTGAGCCCTTAAAGATCTGCTGGTAAGGACGTGGTTGGCGGCAGGTGAGACATTTTACACCACTGAATTTGGAGGCTTTCACAGCAACTGAATGGGATATCTTCATTTACCGATGTAATCTCTCCTGGTCCCTCCGAGCTCTGTCAGTGGCTCAGGTCACTGGGAACAGTGGAAATCCCAAAGCACATATGCTGAGTTCTGACGGTTCCCTTGCTTGTGCAGCCCGTAGAGAACGAGATATTCTGATCACGTAAGAGTCACGGTGGCAATTTGACAATCTCTGAATATTATTTTTTTGACAAATATTGTGTTACAGAAATATTTTCATGCAATATTAACATTATTGTAGCACCAGTATAGAAGCATAAATTACCAGATGAGTCAGAATTATGGCCCTTTTCCTGCTGTGTGTGGGAGACCCCTGCATCTGTGCTCATTACAGGTTTGGGACCTAAATGCATTAGATGCGTACTGGAATAAAATGAGTCTGCGAAGTATTTTAATAGAAGGAATACATTACTCTTGGTTGTGAAGAGAGAAAATCCTCTAAAGATGGAAATTTCCTCGTGCTTCACTTTTCAAAGACAAGTATGTTAACATGGAAATGTCTCTGGAAATTCTTCTAAGATAATTGACAAAACTTAAAAAAAATGTTAAGCAGCCAAAATCAATGTCTTAAAAGAAAAGCAGAAGAGTTATTATGTTCTGGAAATTGAAGACAGGATTTGTGTAAGTGGACTGTAGTGGTGGTCCAGTACTTCCATAAAGTATATTTGTAGGTAATGTACCAATTTCTAATACAGTGCGGTAATATTATTAACTCTTTTTGACAGTGGTTTTCCCAAAGTCATAAACTGTTATTTCATTGTCTGCCTCTTCTCAGGGGAACACTGAAAATGCTCACTGATAGATGTCTCTCCTTTCATCTGACACCTTACCCTAAAACAGGAACTTGCAGGTTGTTGAGGAAGACATCCCGTTACTTGGGATCCTGAGATTTGTCTTTGGTTTTAAGTACTTCCAAGATTTCTGTGTGCAGCACTGCTTTATTTGGATTTTCTGCCTCTGTGAAAGTAGCATGTTCAGTGTTCGTCGTCTGGGTTGACTTGTACACTAGACTGAGCAACAACAGGACATATTTCAAAAAAGCAAGTAGTTGTGCTTTTGCTCAGAAAAGCTAAATTACAAGAGAAGAACATCAAACAAGAGGCAAATGAGGAGAAAGAGTGGTTCCAGTGTAAGTTGGGTATTGAGCTGTTGGAGTGTAGTGTAGGGGAGAGGGACCTGGAGGTCCTGGTGGCCAGCAGGATGACCATGAGCCAGCACTGTGCCCTTGTGGCCAAGAAGGCCAATGGCATCCTGGGGTGTATCAGAAGGGTGGCAGTCAGTAGGTCAAGAGAGGTTCTCCTCCCCCTCTACTCTGCCCTGGTGAGACCTCATCTGGAATATTGTGTCCAGTTCTGGGCCCCTCAGTTCAAGAGGAACAGGGAACTGCTGGAGAGAGTCCAGCGCAGAGCCACGAAGATGATGAAGGGAATGGAGCATCTCCCTGCTGAGGAAAGGCTGAGGGAGCTGGGTCTCTTCAGCCTGGAAAAGAGGAGACTGAGGGGTGACCTAATCAATGTTTATAAATATGTGAAGGGTGAGTGTCGGGAGGATGGAGCCAGGCTCTTCTCTGTGACATCCAGTGATAGGACAAGGGGCAATGGGTTCAAGCTGGAACACAGGAGGTTCCACTGGAATAGGAGAAAAAACTTCTTTCCAGTGAGGGTGACAGAGCCCTGGAACAGGCTGCCCAGAGAGGGTGTGGAGTCTCCTCTGGAGACATTCAAAGCCCGCCTGGATGCGTTCCTGTGTGATCTGATCTAGGTGTTCCTGCTCCGGCAGGGGGATTGGACTGGATGATCTTTTGAGGTCCCTTCCAATCCCTAATATTCTGTGATTCTTTGATTCTGTGATTTAATTTCTTGTAGCTGGAGCTGCTTGAGTGGACCCTGCATCTACTTCTAGAGGGACTGTGTTCTGGGTAGCAGGATCAGAAATTTATTTTCCCCACTTTAGAGAAAAAAATCTGATGATTCTGAACTTCTGCTGGGCTGCTTCATTCTCCTTTTCCTCTCACTTCACCTTGTGCTATTTCTTCCTCCCATCTCTGGGTCACTCTGGGTGAAGGAAAGAATGGCTCTTTTTCTTCCCCCTTTGCTGCCACCTCCAGGGAAGATGAAAAATCCCACTCAGTGCTTTCCAGAACCACTGAAAATTTGACTTTACAAATCCCAAGGGTCATCTGGTCCCTACGGTTTTCAAATTAATATTCAGAGCAGTTACACGGACCCCTGTTTTCTTCTTTTGTTTTTATTAATCAATTAAGGAAAATCTGATTAGCTGTGATTGTTTGTGAGCATACAAACCATCCCCCTTTTTCTTTTCAGATTTCCTGAATCTAGGTTGTCCTCTGCAATGCTCAGACCTTGTGACATACTGATTCTTTCCCTTGAACCAATTTGCATCCAGTCAATTGAATTGCTGTTTCATCTAACTGCTTTCTTCCCTGAAAGCGTGATGTTCATGGTGAGCTTTTTCTTGGCTTTGTAATAACTTTCAACTTGAGTATCAGCAAAAAGTAGTACTTGGAAAATATTTTGATAGTCTCATAATTCAAGGTGTGTTGTCAGATCTTTCTAGCGACCACACACAGTATAAAAGCAACATATATAATTAACTTGACACAGGTGGAGGGAGGATAGGGAAATTGTCTCCATTACCTCCCTTCTTCAGTTTTGAAATCTCATGTTCTTGCATGATATACTTGGGAAATTACAGACTGTGAGTGGGATTCATACGGCAAAATGTAGACGTCTACATCTGAGTTAGTCACCCAAAGCTCCCTGTGTGGGGAATGGAGAGAAACAGGACAGATGAATCACACCCTTGAATAACTTTTTTTTTTTACCTTTATGCTAAGATGAAATGACTCATAGCCTGAGGGTGCCCATTTGGCTAGTGAAAGAGGCCAGAGTAACAACTGCGATGCGATGGCTGCATTCTGCACCCCCAAAAGTAGATGTGATGTCTGCATTCTGCACCTCAAAAGCTAGATGAGATGGACGTGGTAGTTTGGGGCTGTGGTGTGTGCCTGTGTGCTTGTGTCTACGTGTTTATTTGTCACACTGTGCGAGCATTGAGATCTTAGAAAAAAAATCTTTGTTTTTCCCCATAGAAATTTCTTGAAAAACTAAAGACAACTTCAGGTTTCCATGTGTGAGAACACAGAAATGCATAAGCATGTTTCTCATGTATGTGTGTTTCTCAGTATGTGTCAGCAAATTATGAAAAACCCCTAATATGTAAGTTTTCAAAACTTTGGGAGCATTTCAGTTTAGTAGCTGAGAGGTAAGCTTAAATGCTGCCTCTGTTTGTTTAGTCACCTTTGGAAACTGTGTGTCTTCTGCTGTTAGGGAGGTAGGTGTACAGGTGCTTTTCGGGTAGCGTAGGGAGCTGCGGGCACTTTGTGCAACGTCAGAGGGAGTCTCTTCTCTCTGTGTGTAAACCACATAGGATGTCTCCCTCAAATTCTCCATGTCTCCAGTCAACCTGAGGAGTCTGTGGCAGGTGAATATGTGAAGACCTTGCATCGCTACTTGCAGGAAGGAAATCTGTCTTCCCATATTTCTTTCTTCAGCGTGTCGTCAGCAAGAGCGTGTGGGGCTTGAGCTAGGGTGGGCTTGTAGGAGCCAGTTGTGTTCACAGAGGTGCCGGTGCCACTAAAGACCCGTGTGGGGTCCCCTCAGCTGAAAACACCCGTGGGATATATACCATCTTCCCACAAAGAGGTGAACAGTGTTAGAATCATAGAATCATTATGGTTGGAAAAGACCTCAAGGATCATCAAGTCCAACTGTCAACCTAACACCACCCAACCCACTAACCCATGTCCCCAAGCACCACATCTACACGTTTCTTGAACCCCTCCAGGGATGGTGACTCCGCCACCTCCCTGGGCAGCCTCTTCCAATGCCTGATCACCCTTGCAGTGAAGAAATTTTTTCTAATATCCAGCCTAAACCTCCCCTGGCACAACTTGAGGCCGTTTCCTCTTGTCCCATCACTTGTTACTTTAGAGCAGAGCCCAGCACCCACCTCACTGCACCCTCCTTTCAGGCAGCTGTAGAGAGTGATGAGGTCTCCTCTCAGCCTCCTCTTCTCCAGACTGAACCCCCCCAGCTCCCTATGTTAAAATAGAAGCGGCCAATGAATAAAGACGAATAACGGTAGCCCTGTAACATAGCATTTACAGTTTCTTTTCATCTTCTGTTCTGTATATGCACAGCTATGCATAGTTCACTGAAACAAATGAAACTGGGAAACTTCTATTTGTGCTTAAAAAGGAGGAAAAAAACTCGCCTGCCTTAGATCTGTAGTTAATGTCCAGAAAGATGGCTTTGGGTAGAAATGTAGCTTTTGCAACCCCTAACTCTAGGCACCTGGCCTGAGGAGCATGATCCAGCAATTAGATTCCAGCACACCAGTTTCTTGTTTAATCAGTGTACATAGACACCCTGAAAGGGGTACACGAGGGTCACAGCTCCTTCTGGGCTGGAGCTCAGAGCTGCAAACTAGAACCTACTCAAGATCCAAATCCTGGAGATGTATTCTGGGTAGCTGTATAAATCACAGCTGATTTTGATGCACGAATAAAGCCATGGTGTATCAGAAGTAATGCATCTAGATTATTCTCTCTCAAATTCACAGATCACAGATCCTGATTCCCAGAAAGTGCTTCCCGGCCAGGTCACACTAGCTTTAGGAGGCACATAGTTCTGCTGTTCCTTTTGAAACTGTGCAGTTTTGAAACCAGATGAGCAATATTCGATCAGTGGGAAATAAGTTGTGGCCTGACTGTAGTCTGACAGTGATGCAGAACGTTGAACACCCTCCTACTTCCAGGCAGAACCAACATTGCGATCCTCTCCCTAGCAAAAAAGAAGAAAAAAGCCCTCAGAAAAGCCCAGTGGCTGTGTCATAAAACCAATGTCAGTTTGAGGTGCCCAGTGTACCTTTCTGAATCCAGCAATGGAGTTTAGTTAAAGCGATGCCTCCCCCGGCTTTTGATTTGCTAGATCAGTTCAGCACCCTGCTGCAGTTACATGAGGGAAACAGTGGAGGAAGTTGAGAACTGACTCCAGCGCTGGAGTTCTCCCAGCTGGGAGCGTTTTGTCAGCACCGGTCAGTGCTTTGGGCACGAGTGATTTCAACAGAATCATCACCAGGGAGCAGGCTCTTCTTGGTTTTTACCTTTCAGCCAAAGGCAGGCAGATCTAGAACAGCAGCCTTGCGGGGAAGCTGCCTTGGAGAGCCGTGTGCCGGCTTGCAGTCAAGTGGCTCAAACTGGTGGGTTGACAACTGTCTGCAAAAGCAGGGCTGGGGTTCCTCGGGTGCCTGGAAAGGTGTTGTGCCTCTTCCAGGTGAGAGCTGGTGTGCTAAACATCAGGTGGTCAGCATGGATGCTGCCTGCTCCTGGCTGTGCTAGTTTGAGGAAAAACATTTCACATGGCATTAGCTTCCTAGGTTAGCTCCCACTGTATAGCAGTTGCATTATCTGTCGTTCAAATCTTTATTTGAAGAAAAACCGTATACACGCACACATACACTAATAGATTTAGTTTTTGCTTTGAAAGATACGTGTCAAATAATGATTCCTGGATAAAATTCCTACTTTTATATATTGGTGGGTCATAATTTGGATTATAGCTACTTCAGGATACTGCTTTTATGTGATGAAATGGCTCTTAGTATCAGCTTCCCTTATAATTCAGGTGGTAATTCAGATAACTGATAAAAATATCTCCTTGTGATTTCATGTGTGCACTTCAAAGGACCAGCATTGAAAAGATGATCACAAATCTGAATCAGAAGGATAATATTTATGTCTAAATTGAGCAACCATGTAATTCTGTCTGTGTTTCCCATGCTCCGTCTGTCCTCCTCCTCTTGCATGCTATAGCCTGATTCAGATCTTCTGTGCAGTGTTTATTACCTGACCTGAAAAGCTCAATCGGAAGATTTGGTGAGTTCAGTGATGTTCCCAGTGTACTTATGGCTGCTTATGTACTTGTGGAAGAGTAAAATGTAAGAGGCTGGCCATTCTGTAGCTCTGTAACTTTTATTTTTGCTATTCACAGGATGCTTTTAGAAACTGGTTAAAATTACATTTTCCAGTATTCAGCTTCAGAGGAGGATTCGGTATTTTGAGATGTGTTAGGAGAAGTGATGCATTTTGTACGCATACATGTATCTATTCACATCTCTGCAAAAGGGTTCCTCTGTCACATGGCCTCCAGATGCGAGGTAGGAGAGATCAATCCTCAGATTTAGATATTATAAATCCTCATTATTAGATATTATAAATTCCAGGCTGAATTTATTTTCTAGCTAGTGTATATGTATTGCTTATTGTTCAGCTATTTTCTGTGCATTTTACTCTGAGGTAGTTAAACAAGACAGTGTTACATTCCTGTAAGATCTGTTTGGATGATTAAATGAACTCTTTGGGTCTTGTTTGCCCAGAAAGGCTCCATTCCCAGGTCATCCTGGTGGCCTTTTGTCCCAGCAGAATGTGCCAGGAGGTTTTTCTCTTTCCCATCTTCCTACAGAGGGAGAAGAAGGTTGGCCAAAGCCATAATTTATTCCTAAAATTCAAGAATTGTCAGTGGGTAGCTACCAAGATACGCAATTTACAGACAGAGTCGTCATCTGAGCTGGGCTGGAATAGCTGATGCAGCTGAGGAGGTTTTCTAGGAGGTAAAGTTCATTCCTCTTATGCCTTTCTTCTGGTTATTCCACTGGTGCCTTTCATTTCTCTTCATGCTAGTTTTGTATTCTGACACTACACATTTACCTGATATATTTTTTCATTACATTTTTTAAAGTTCATAAATCCTTGAATTCTTAAGGCCTGACCAAAAGTAATTGTTGCTAATTACTGATTGTTACTTGTTATCGGCATGTGGACCTCCCCTCAAGTGAGGGGAACCTTCCTGTGCCACTTCGACAGTAAAACATCACAGGCCACTGTTTCCTGCTCTCTCGTTAATTAATTTCCTGTCTTTAATACACCTTGCATTAATGAGGGTTTAGAAGGCCTTTAGGTGAAACTTTAATATGCATATGATTACAAACGTTCAGCACATGAATTATATAAGGTGACAATATATATATAACATTGCCAAAAATGTTTAACAAGAGGTCCAAAATAGTTTTGTAGCCCGTCCTTGGCTGCCTGTTTCTATAACAATATTACAAAAAATGGACATTTTAAACTGGGTACATCATGAGGCTTTTACTGGATTGCGCACAGCTTTTCTCAGCACTGGTCAGGTTTTGGGAGAGCTTTGTACAATAGTAGAGTTCTTCTATCTCTATCAGAAGTGCACTATATTTACCGTATTTTGGAATTGCATTGGTTGTTCACAGCCATGCTGTGATGAACTAGCAAACTTGGGCCAGTAGTACTCTCTCTTTCCTCACTCGTTTCCAGGTAATGAACTCATAGCTTTCAATAGATGTTATTAATCTGTTTCTGCCTGACATTACATTTTGTACTACTGAATGTAATCTTATTGTGTTACTCAAGATTATTTCACTTTGTGTACAGTTCAGTCTTTCTCTTAACTGACCTCACCTCCTGAATTTGTATTGCAAGAAAACTTCTTCATCACAATTACACTTCTTGTGCAAAGACTAATGAGATAAATGATAAATACAGGCAATCCTAATCCCAGTTCTGTGAAACTTCATTAGTCATCCTCCTTTTGGCTGGTAGTACTGCTCTCAGATGCATGTTTTCCCACCTTTTCTTCAGCCTGGTTGATAATGAAACCTTCTCCAGTTTAACCAAAGATTTCTCATTTGACTCCCTATTAAATGCTTTATTGAAATTTAGATCAACTGCTTCTCCCTTTGTTTAGAAAAATCAATTATCAAAGGAGGCTCTTGCCATTGGTCTGATGTGACCTGTGTTTTCTTAAATTCTTCTTTCTTCTCAATTTTCTTAAATTTACCTCTGTCTTTGGTAGTCGTTTCCTTCAAAAGCACACTACTGAGGCCAGGCTAAAGCCATAGGTACTGTGTAGATCAGCGTAAAACACTGTGTGTCCAGACTAATGGGTGCTTTAATCACCCTTCTGAAAATTATTACAAGTTTTGCTCTTCCTCATGTATGCAGCTGTGCTCTGGGGGACCCGCAGTTGTACCTGGGACTTCATGTGCCAGTTCTTTTGACACGCAGACCAATATTGACTTGTTCTTTCCTTCTGCTCTCCCATCTGTCGCTACCCGTGTGTTGCGGCATGCCCTGTACTTGGACGCTGGCTTTCCCGGGCTGTGCTTTTGTGACTGTGCGACACCAGCATTTGCAGCATCCGTGGCTCTGGCTAAAATAGTACGATGAATAAGATTTGTCACATTTTGGCTTTTTTGGTTTTTTGGCTTCTGTTTGGAGAAGCTTTTGCTTCCTTTAGTAGCTCCTTCTAAAGCTGTCGGAAGTTTGTCCTGAGTGTTTGATGTCATCTGTCTTAGGAGAAGGACATAGGGAGTTGTGTTCTTCCTCCTTTCGAGCGCTCATTATCTTTGAGCTTCACAGAGTAGGGACTTAAGTGTTAACGTCCAGAAGCTTCATGGTCTTCACCTGAGAAACATTGTTCTGGAGGCAAGAAAACCCACTTGTTCCAGGAGTGGTGACAAAAGGTATGTCATCACAAATAAACTCTGCTGAAGAAGTTTTTTTTTTTCCATATTCTCTGAAACACAAACGTTCTCTGCACAGTGAATGAGAATCACACAAAATCTGAATGCTTTTGAAAGTGCTGAGTCAGCAAGGAGGTTTGTCCCATAGTCATACAGATTCACTAGCCAAGCCAGGAAGTCCCTGTAGTCATTTTGCAAACCTATACTTCAGGATACGCCGGTCTCAGCCAACTGCGACTGTTCTTTAGATGCTGTTCTTTGCTGAGTTCTGTGCAGCCAACAGCACCCTTCTCAGTATAGAAAATCCAGTAGGTGGGAGTTAGGTGTAAGGACAAAATGTGTGTTTACTTAAAATTAGAAGGCGCATAGTGTTAAAAAGTTTTGCAATGTCTTAACCTAACTGTGCATGTCTTTATCAGCGAAGTGTTTGAGACTCCTGTACCACACTAGTATGTCATTAATCAGTGAGTTGAAAAACACTGGTTTCGAGTTAAAAATAAGTTAAAGCAGGACATAAGTTAGGATGAATCATCCTTTGCTCATCTTTTGAAGTGCAGCTGTCAGTCACCTACAGTAAATGCAATTCAACAGAATGGTACCATTGTGTGTTACCTGATTTTGCTGTTTACAATTAGCTATTTTAAATAGGATGTTACTGTGTTCACTTTCAGTGGAAACATGCATCTGACTTTAGAATGGTAGGCTTAATTTTCACGTGGTTCACTTCACCACATACTTTCAATGTCTGTTCAAGTTAATTGGTTTTAATGTTTTCTTGCATTCCTTTAGCACTTTCCAGATCAGAATATCATAGTTGTTGATCAATACTGAAAAAAAAATCTGCTTATTGAGCATAGTGGCTTTGATTTTAAAAACTCCCATTGAAATAGGACAGCTGTGAGATGAAACACCTTAGAGGATTTTCAAGGTGGGCCCTTTTTGAAAACCTGTTCCTTTTTAAAAGACTGTAATTGGTACCCCGAATCCTTAGTTACATGAAAAGAAAATTTTATAAATAAGCCTAACCGTTTTGCTTCACTGCTGGGAAATACCATTACATAGATACTAATTTTGAGCCGTGAGTCAAATAACAATAAAATCCAAATATTTACTAATACTGAAATAAAAAATTCGCTGTTATTTTACCTGCTAATTAGTATGCACTTACCAAGTCTGAAGTATAGCCAGGGAGTTCATTTTCAGTGGTTGGGAAGCTCCTGTTTCATTTACCTTTGTGCATTAAAAACATTATTAGTTTGATTTTTTCATAATCAAGTGAAGAGGGAAAACTCAGTCTGCTTTTCTGTGTTGCTTTTGTGTTTACTAAAGCATACCCCATCCCCTGAGTCACTGCAAGCCACCATGGGCTGCATGTAGGCTGGCATCTTGGTCTGTCAGGCGTGCTGGCCATGGCTGCTGTCAGTAATCCCGAGTTTTTAAACTGGAGTTGTGAAGTGCCTTACAGGAGTGAATATTGAAGAAAGAATCAGCTCAGTTACACTGAACTCCAGCTGCTCCCTGCTCACTGTTTGATTTCCTGCTCTTCATTTTGGTGTCCCGTGCGAAGGATGGTGCTGTACACCAAGCCTTTCTTTGTGAGAAGAATAAGCAGAATGCTTCTGATGAGCCTCCTGATTGTGATGTTGTTCTGGGTGCAGGTCCAAAGCCTTCAACAAACTGACAACGAAACGTTGAATTTCCTACGGATAGCACCCAGTAAACTGCTTGATAAGGGCGAGTTTCTGTGCACTGACATGGGCTTTGCGGGTGTTCGAAGCCAGTGACTTGCGATGAAATGTCAACCTTTGTTTTCATGTGCTGTGCAGAGGCGACACGGTTTTGGCTTCTTAAACAACAGATAGAAAACCCTGTGGCCAGCAGGTTAGTTACAAATAAGTAATGTAAATAGGTGTTAAAATGTATTGCTTGCAGTGACTTAGTTCTTCAGTGAACCTCCTTGCTTTGCCCCTACTTTATTTCAGTCTGAGGAAAAATAAAACAAAAACCATAAAATAGTAAACTTCGTGACTTTCTTATCAGCAATAAAAATATCTAATTGGTTTGATATCTCTTCTCCTGGATAGGCATTTGATAAAACTTACGAAGTCATGATTCTTTAGAGACTTTGTAAGATGATAGGCTAATGGCTTTGAGTTTAAGCCCATTCAGGAAATTAATGTCAGTACCCTCAGGAGAAAAAAGGTGGCATGAGCTTAGTTTATGTGGTAACAAATAATATTGAATTCAAAATTATTTATAAATAGTATTTTTAAAGCACTTGCATGTATTCGTTTGCAGAATCTGTTTCTGTAGAACATGAAGTTAAATGAAAAGATTGTGAATGTTGTTCATTGCCGATGCAGTTAGTATTGAGGGGTTATGATACGGGTCACTGAATCAAACCCTGTAAATTACTTCTGTATTTCTAATCCATCTAGAAAAAAATAAATTGATACTGTTTTCTGTAGATTTTTCTCCGCACTTGCAATTGTGTTAAATTAAGCAAAAGAATATTTAAACCTCAAGCACCTGTTACGTGGTCTGTCCTGCTTGCCATGTCTGCAGAAAGCTCCGTCTGATTTCAGTGTGATTTTGGCCACATCGATTGAAGACAGAACCTCCCTCAAATGTTATGCACTATCTGAATGTCTTAAGTTTCAGCTCTTTCTTGAGAATATTTTGTCTGAAACAGAGACTGTTATTTGCTCACTGCAGAACTGTGCGTAAAATTACTTGATAGAAAGTCACTTGACATTTGGACAACAAATGCAAAAAAACCCACCAAACCAGTCACAGTGTCAAGTATCAGAGCTTTTTACTAAGAATAGTCTTCTGTAAGAAAATATTTCAGTTTGATTGTTCATGCCTAATTAATCTCATTAATTGCTACTGATTTTGAAATTACTTTCTTATATTAGTACTTTAAACGTAGATATCCTCTGTTATTTTGAGTTCAGTGATATAAACAATAAAACCAAAATACACGTAGACTAGTATAGTAAAATTTACATTAGCTGTTTTTTTAAGAAAGCAATTGAAAAGTTAAAAGCCTGTCAGGAGACTGATCAGATTAATGTGCTCAGTTTTGATATACTGTAGTTATCATAGAAATATTAATGACTTCACTCTAATGGAAGGAAATAAGGTTTTACCTACCACTGTGTCTGGAATTATTAGGTTTCAGACACAGTTGGACAGTTCTGGAGTTTTTATGTTATAATAAAATTTAAAATTTAGTTATACGCTATTATTGCCATCTAGTCCATAGGATGTAAAACTGAATTTCTTGACTGGTTGTGGTCAAATCATGGTCTTCTGATGTTTTATGCAAGTGCTCAAAGAAGTCATCATTTAAATCACTTAAATTTTGATATGAGTGCTGCATCGCCTACAGAATGCTGCCTGTATTCCAAATGCAGAAACTCACGACTGCTTCTGACTTTTGAGGTAAATATTCATTTAAAGTCAGTGTTAGCATCTGTATGATAGAATGTGGGGTGGCATTTACAGGACAAGGAAAATCTCTGTAGCTCCACTTGGAATACTAAAAAAGTGTTACATCCTTTCCTATTTCAAATGCATTTCTTCACTCGGTATATGCTCTGAGAACTAGAAAAAGAGAGAAACGTCTTCAACAAGTTTTCATTGTCATTTGAAGCCAAATTAAATTTTCACTGTATTTGCAAGTGGTTTATTTTTCTTTTCTGTGCATCTTTACTTACAGGATTGTTTGGGCATACAGCATATTTAAAGAAATATTTACAAATATTTCATACAAATATTTAATGTGAATTTATCACAGTTGTTCACACTGGTACCATCTCTTGGAGATTTGCATTCATCCAGTGAGGGAGCATTCACATAACTCAGATTTAAGATAATTGGTATTTTGAAAGCTTTATTTGAAGTGAAAATTACTTGCAGATCTTTCAGTGTGCATAATTTTCAGTAACAAAAGGTTTTAAAAAAGAGTTTTGATATTTTCTTGAGAGTTGGCAAAGAGGAAAAACAGGAATACATTCAAGCCAGTATTCAGGGTTCTTCAGGTGTCTCGAGTATAGTCTTTGTTTTTTGACACTATCAAGTACTAGCTCTTAAAACCTGTCTTATGACTCTTCAGTAGTGATTTGAATGCTTGGTTAATACTTTTTAGGTATGAGGTGATTTTTAAAGGATCTTTCTGGTGTATGAGTGGGTCCACACAAATAGCAAATCTGCTGTTAAAGCACAGGCAGAGTTCAGGTACTTCTGCAGCTGTAGGTTGGTATTATATTCAGATTTGAACCACCCACATTACCCCAGCATCCACCCAGTCATGCATCAAGTAGCACGGTTAACATCTGTCGTGTGCTTCAGCATCAGCCTTGGAAAGCTGGGTACGTAGGATAGTAATTTATTTTACTAGATATCATTTTAAGTGTATTTCTGTATACTTGTATTAGGAAAGGCAGACCTGAAGATGTGTACTTGAAGCAGAAGGCAGTGATGGTGAGACTTGAAGTCTTTCTTTCAGCCGATCTGTGAGAAAACTAGCTCCAGCCAAGTGAGCTTTTCCTTTTGGAGTGGAAGATGCCTCGTGATCTCCGGAAGGCTCTGTGGTTGGAAGTGGTGGTCACCACGACGGTGGCTGTTGGCCACTGTTTCCAACCACAGAGCTTTCTGGAGATCCTGAACTTACCTGTTGGCCACTGTGTTGAATCCTGGAGCTTTCCAGAGATCCTGGACCTTTAAAGACTCTGGAGATGAGGTGTGGGTGAGAGGACGGCACAGGGGATGACTGGACAGGTGCTTCAGTAGGTTCAGTTTTCTGCCTGAGTTGGGACTTCTGTATTTATAAAATGTCTGATGCTGGTATCTCTACATTTTGGTTCCAAGTGGTGGGATTTTCACAGGATCAGTTGTTTTTCTCAAATGTTGCCATCCTGGCCTGAACTCAAATGACAGCAGCTGTTGTCATGAGATTTCAACTGCAGCCAACTGAAAAACCAGCCTTTTCCTTTTCAGATCTAACCCACTAAAGACAGCTGCAGTGACTTCAGTTCACAACATTAGGCATCCATATATCCCTTCTCTCGTGCCACGTACACATGAAGAATGAAATGGAGGTGGACTCCAGTGTGCTACGTATTTACAATTTTCTCTGAATGGAGTTGTGTATTTTGTGTGTGGAAAACACGGCATAGTCCTGGCAGTGTCCAGCATTTACTTTTCGGTATGCAATGTATTTGCTAAGGATTTATGTGTAAAGGTCTTTAAAAGGAGAAACTTTCCTCTGGGGAAGAGCTGACTGAGAGCGACTTCAGCCACATGAGATGGCGCTGAAATACCAGCAATTACTCCTGCTTGATCTCTGCCAGCGTTCACTTGCCCTGCTTCCTCTCCGGCTTTCAGCAGCATATGGAACATCAACAGACTTGTGGGCCGCTTGGCTTGACCTGCAAAAAGCAGAAAGCAGTGCTGATTTTAAAAATAGGGTGCGGAAGCTAAAGGCAGCTTGTGCCTCTGTCTCACAGGAACAGGAGGAGCAGAGGAGGCCGAAGACGACTCAGTGTGTGTGTTGAGAGGGTTAGGAGCAAGGGTGGGCAGCCTGTGCGCCTGCTGACTGTGGAGATGTCATGAAGATGTCTTCACAGCCCCGAAGGCATAAGATGCCAATTTGGAAAAATGCAGATTTGGTTCACTTTAGGCATTAGGAAAGAAGGAAACCATTGAGCACTTACAATACCAGTGAATAGCCACTTAAAGGAGAGTTTTTGGTTTTTCTCAGTCTTTCTCCTGTCTGAATCCGTAGCAGAACTACTGATGGTCAGCCTGGGAGCCATCTGTTGATCTGGCTTCCTCTCATGTTGTTAGAAGGAACGTCTAACATTTCCTAAGTGGTTATTTAATCCAGGGTTATGTAGTACCCAGCCAGACTGAGAAGAGGTTCGAGTCCTGCTCAATGGCTGTAGACACCAAGTGACATGTTTGGAACTTGATCCTGGATGTGAAGTGGAAGGGCAAGAGTGTTTCAGGCTGATGCAGTGCTGGTTGTTTTGCTGACACCTCATGGTGCTGAGAGGAGTCGTTAATCACTGTTACCATATGTGATGTTAGAGATCAAGCTCTCCGGTGTGTATACAACATTCCTCCCCTGTTCAGACAGCATAAAACAAGAGAATCTGGCTGCAGATATTCTGGGTGTGTTATCTATGCCAGATCCAAATCCAAACCTGCACTCGCTTAGAAACCATCAATGGGATTCAGCTTGACACGTCTGTACCTGAAATCCTCGTACAAGTTAGTCATCCTAAATTCTCTTTAGTAATCATTGGAGAGGAATGGGTACTTGTGGGGTGCGATTCCTCTGATCCTAAGGTCCCTGTTTCTTTGCACTGACTAGGAAGGAGCCTAGAGTGAGTAGCTAAGATAGAGGAGGTGTGTGAAGGTAGACAAGGTGAGTCCCACTCCTCGTGTCAGCGTTGCAACATGGAGCTGCTCGGCAGCAGTTAGGTGTTGGAGAAAAGTCCTCTTTCTCAGGATCAAGGAGCTGGAAGCAGTTCCTGGATGCCTGTCCTGTGCAGTAGGGAGCTATAGCACAGGAGGAGATCTTGCTCCAATATCTGTGTTAATGAACTCTTAAAGAAAATATAAAAATAACCCTTAGGGCAACATTCACATTTTCAGTCAAGACTGGGGATACAGAGCTGGCAAAGACTGCCTAGAGTTGGATGTGATGTTATAATGAAGAGAAACATAAGCTATTAGTAAATACTCAGAGTAACTAGTGCCTCCTTCTAATGGGTCTGTGACTGGGAATTCAGAAGACTCTCCAGTATCTTACTGGGCGACCTTGAAAATATTTTTTTTTTCTCTATAGCTCTAGTTCCCAGTAAGAGTAGTGTAGAAAAAAGCATTGATTTTCTGCGAAGCTCTTTGCGAGGCTGAATGATGAACTGCTACGTAAGACCTGAAGTGTTTTCTCCAGTAACTGGAGTATTTTGGGTCTCCAAAAAGTACTGTAAAGTTGACTTAATTTTAATTAATAGATCTTAGACAGTGTTAGGAAGATGATAAGAATAGATGCAGCAACTTAACCAAATACGAGTAGAAAGTGTATAGATAGTGTATGCCCAACATAATTTTAATTGTGCCCCTAGGAGATGGGATGACTTGAAGTAGTAATAAGTGAGCCATGCTTTCAATATGCAGAAATCAGAAAGCAAGCATGATCACAAACGGAAAATAGACATGCTCATCTTTCAGAGGAAAAGATGATTTTTTAAACGTAACATGAATCTTGATCCAGAGAAAAATAAATACAACGTAGTGATAATGATACACAAGTGCTTTCTAAAGAATAAGGTAGTTTTCTGTTAGTGATAAAATAGTAGAAAAATCATGTTCCTTTTGAACTGAATCTGTGTCTTCCCTGTCAGAAATGAAGAGACCTTCCTTGATTTTAAGTGATTATGGCAAGATTTCTTCTGTTTGCTATCTATGAATTCTGTTCAAAGCATTAAACTTGAGTTTTTAGTTTAAACACTTGTTATTCTACATTTTATGTTTTCCCTTTTTTTTTTTATCTCCACAAGAGCATCGTGCATTCTGTATTAGTGTCCCAAGTGAATTCTCCGTGTCTAAGCCATACTGAAATAGTGTTTTACCTGCTCGGTTGCCGTGACCACACGGTTACAGGGTGTAAGCATGACTTGTCCAAGGTGTTTTCAGGACACCAGGTTGCGTTGCCTTGCCAGTGAGATCGAGGGAAGGATGCCTACTGTGAGAATGCTGATAGAGCTTGGGAGCAGAGGAGCACTGGTAGGGCCTGGGTGGTTGCAGTCATTTCCAGTGTTAACCCATCTCAAGCAGCACTGATGTTTTTTTGTTGAGAGGGACTAGGAGCAGTCATAGCCACCATGCTGTCTGGAGGCAAAAATGAATGCAGTTAGTAGATGCTGAAGTAAACTGCTGTGGTGAGGTCTGCAAAAAAGTGTGTTGTGCCTGCAGTTCTAGTCAAGGCAAGTGAATTATGTAAGACAGTCCTGAGCAGAAGGACAGTAAGGAGCAGGACTTTTTTCTTCACTGTGTCCAGCTGACGTGGGTTGTTATAAAAAATGGCAAGAACGCCACTCAAGTTCACCATAGCTGTCTTGAATGTCATTACATTTTTGACTTTTGCAACATTCAATTGTAAATGATTTTTCAACAAATCAGATGGAACATGAAGTGAAAAAATAGTTAAATAGTTCAATAATAAGTTTTGTTGGCATATGCTTTCCCTAAAGTGGTTTTATTTTTAAAAAAGGAAATAAAGAAGACCCGGGAAACTACAGGCTGGTCAGTCTCACCTCTGTGCCTGGCAAGATCATGGAGCAAATCCTTCTGGAATCTATGCTAAGGCACATGGAAAACAAGCAGGTGATTGATGACAACCAACATGGCTTTACCAGAGGAAAATTGTACCTGACGAGTTTGGTGGCCTTCTACGACAGAGCCACGGCGCTGGTGGATAGAAATTATCTACCTGGACTTGTGCAAAGCTTTTGACACAGTCCCACATGACATCCTTGTCTCTAAGTTGGAGGGACATGGATTTGATGGAAGGACCATTCGCTGGATAAGGAACTGGCTAGATGGCCGCACTCAGAGAGTGGTGGTCAATGGCTCAATGTCCAAGTGGAGACCAGTGACAAGTGGTGTTCCACAGGGGTCAGTACTGGGACCAGTGTTGTTTAACATCTTTGTTGGAGACATGGACAGTGGGATGGAGTGCACCCTCAGCAGGTTTGCCAATGACACCAAGCTGTGTGGTGTGGTGACACGCTGGAGGGAAGGGATGCCATCCAGAGGGACCTGGACAGGCTGGAGAGGTGGGCCAATGCAAACCTCATGGAGTTCAACAAGGCCAAGTGCAAGGTCCTGCATGTGGGTCGAGGCAATCCCAAGCACAAATACAGGCTGGGCAGAGAATGGATAGAGAGCAGCCCTGAGGAGAAGGACTTGGGGGTATTGGTGGATGAGAAGCTCAACATGAGCCGGCAGTGTGCGCTTGCTGTGCAGAAAGCCAACAGTGTGCTGGGCTGCCTCAAGAGAAGCATTAGCAGGTCAAGGGAGGTGATTCTCCCCCTCTACTCTGCTCCTGTGAGACCCCACTTGGGGTACTGTGTTCAGATGTGGGGCCCCCAACAGAAGAAGGATGTCGAGCTGTTGGAGCAGGTCCAGAGGAGAGCCACAAAATTAATCAGAGGGCTGGAGCACCTCCCCTATGAGGACAGGCTGAGAGAGTTGGGGTTGTTCAGCCTGGAGAAGAGAAGGCTCCGGGGAGACCTAATAGCAGCCTTCCAGTACCTGAAGGGGGCTACAGGAGAGAAGGGGAGGCACTCTGTATCTGTGTAGTGACAGGACAAGGGGTAATGGGTATAAGCTGAAAGAGGGCAGATTTAGACTAGACATTAGGAAGAAATTTTTCACTGTGAGGGTGGTGAGGCAGTGGCCCAGGGTGCCCAGAGAAGCTGTGGATGCCCCATCCCTGGAGGTGTTCAAGGCCAGGCTGGATGAGGCTTTGAGCAACCTGGGCTAGTGGAGGGTGTCCCTGCCCATGGCAGGGGGTGGAACTTGATGATCTTTAAGGTCCTTTCCAACCCAAACCATTCTGCGATTCTATGATTTTATCGTCAGATTGTTTTTAGTTCTCTTTCTTTAACAGCAGTGAAAAGAAACTTCAAGGTTTTTTTAAATTCCTATTTCCTATTCTAATATTAAATACAATTTATGTGCAGTATAATTACTCCAAGGATTTATGCCTAATTTCTGTATTAATAATATTTTGGTTTTTCATTACATTTTTGAAAATATGTGCTAACTTGGGTGTCTAGCCACACAGCTACAGCAATTTAACCTGCATCAGGCTTATATGATGAATCCACACATGCAATAGTTATTACATAGATTTACTTTATATTTGTTCTTTATACATAGAAAAATGAAATCCAATACATGTATCTGGAGTGGTTTAAAACATCACTTCTCACTAGCTGTTCACTGCCAGCAGAAGGTCACAGGTGGCTGCTGAGCTGCCTTAGTGGGTTGGAGTTGCACTCACCTGCCTCAGTGCAATGTCACCTGGTTAGCTTGTACCTTGGCTGTTGGTGCTTGCAGTTGTACAGTGCCTCATGCAGAACGGCTGTAGGAACTTGCTCATCAACTGTTCTAGCTGTTTCCAAACTCCTCCCAGCTCTGTAGGGCTCTGGTACAGCATTGTGTGCAGACCAGGGCTTTTAAATGTTGAAAGAACAGCAAGCCGTCTTAACAACGGTGAGGAATCTTTTAAAACCATTTTTGTCCAAATAATTGTACGTTTAGAAGAGAGGCAGTTCCTTGCAAAAACAGGGCTTCCTATTAATGAATTTATAAGAATAAAGCTTTTAAAGTGTATTTGACAGTATTTAGCAGCTGCAGAATCCCATCATTTGTTCTATGATTTCATGCTGTCAAATTTGACAACATGAACTAATGCCAATCTTTGCTTTGGAAGACAATTTCCTCTTTACAGAAATTCTCATTAGTAAAGCTAAATTTGGATTCATTAAAAGGAAGTTGTTAGTCTTTTTTATTTGTCAAATGGCTTTCAAAAACTAGGTTGGTTCTACCTTTGAATATTTGTCACAACAATATTTACTGAAAACCATACACTCTATGTTGTTTCCAACTTCCGCTACCAACGGATGATGTTGGTGTCAGTGGCAAGGAAGATGCTGGTATTTTTGATAGACGTAAAATCCTGTTTGTCAGTCGTATGGAAGCCTGGATTTATTTCCCAATTTTAGAGACACTTAGTTGGACATGCTTAAACCTCGTTTAGCTAGAGACGCCTATGGGGAGGAAAGGTTGTTCAGTAAGACTTGTCACTCTGGAGTTAAGTTGGATGTTGCCATAATTTGGGTCCTAACAATACAGAGCCCCTATGTCTTTAAAATGACAGTGCTTTTAACTCCCCTCTTGACTGAATTATCAGGTAGCATAGGCAAAAGTTTGAATTAATGCAGGTTAGCAGCTGCTACCGTAACCAGCACTCTGGATGAGAGCTAGCTCAGCTCTGATGCTACTGGCCTTCTGAACTGTTCTGCACTTTCTCCAGTTTCTGCTGCTACCAGAAAGCACAGACCAGTTATCCCACCAGTATGGGACAGCTTATTGTTTGGTTGCAACATGCACTTTTATCAACTGTGTCAGCAAGCTTGTCTCCAGACCTGTTCCCCTGGGATACACCAGGCACCTGGATGCAGAACTGGTGTAAGTGTGCAATCAGCTGGTAATGAGGGGTTTGACCCCTTTTCCCTCCTTCCCTCACAGGAGCTTATCGTAGAGGCTGTGGCAATTTTACAGTGTAAACACAATGACGAGTGTTAACAGCATGTACATTGCCAAACAAAGAGGAAACTTTGGCGGTGGTGTTCTGGGGCTTTCTGGTTGTGTGTTCATATGTGTAAGCAATTGAGGCATGACCACTGAAGAAGAACTAGAGAAACGTGACTCCTCTGCACTGTCTGAAGGTACAGCCATGTTCAGCTTCTGCAACAATTTTTGTAAATGAACACAGTTTTGAACTTTACTGTACTGCTGTAGTTCTAGCCCGACTCTATAAGCAATTATGAAGCATATACATTAAAAAGAAAAAGAAAAATCTTAGTGTGGTGCAAACTGTTGTGGAACGCATACCTACAGACTCACGTCATAGTTAAGATTGGAAGGAACCTCTGAAGATCATCTAGTCCAACTCCCCTGCTCAAGCACGATCAGTTAAAGCAGGTTGCTCAGGCCGTGTCCAGTCAGATTTTGAGTATCTCCAAGGATGAAGACTCCACAACCGCTGAGGGGAACCTGTGATCAATCAGGCTCACAATAAAAAAAAAAAAAAAAGCCTTTTTTTTGTGTTTAAAAGGAATTTTGTGTATTTGAGTTTGTGACAATTGGCCCTTGTACATTCACTGGCTACCACAGGGAAGAGCCTGGCTCTGTCTTCCTAGCACCCTCCCCATTGATGAGGTTCCTCGTGAGCCTTCTCTTCTCCAGGATGAACAGTTCCATCTCTCACAGCCTCCCCTTGTGTGACAGACACTCCAGAGTCTCATTTGTCTTTGTAGTCCTTTGCTGAACCCGCTCCAGTATGTCCGTGTCTCTTTTGTACTGGGGAGCCCAGAGCTGGACCCACACTCCAGGTGTGTCTCACCGGTGCTGAGCAGAGGGAAGGATCACCTCCCTTGACTGGCTGGCAGTGCCTGCCTCATGCAGCTCTGGGCGGTGTTGGCCTTCTCTGTGAAGCTTACATGGTCTTGTATTTTATGGCTGGTTCCACTAGAGAGAAATTAAATTTTAGGAGAAGTCAGCTAGGTTGAATTAAATTTTCAAGTGGCAAAATATGACCTCAGTGAAATGAGGTGTGCTATTAAACTACAGGAGAGAGACTGGCGTTCTGGGAATGAGACAACAACCTGCAGAGGCTGCAAACGTCAACAAAAGCAACCTGAAGAGCTGGCGGAGTTGTATGGATTTCTTGGGAAATCTCTTGGCCTGAGAATAAGGCATGGACTGACACTGGGCAAGGGGCTGGGGCGTCTGTAGGAGGTCTCTGTATAAACTCAATTTCTGAGTAATTATCTTCTTTTTAGAGATAGTTTTGGTTACATACCTAAAATGCCCCTGCTGCTGACTTTGCATATAGCCAGGTGTAGGGAATACTTCAGGGTGAGTCTTTATGTTTTCTCCCTCTCTGGCTCCCAGTTAATCAGTCATCAGCGTATGATCAGGAGTTGTTTTGATGTTTTTTTTCCACATGCTGTGTGATTAAGGACCTGAGTGCTCCAGACCCACTTTCCCCTTAAGCGTCATTTTCTTTTACACTCAACCTGCAGTATGTTCTTTAGGCCCTGCTGGAGCTCATAAAACATTTATACCCATGGTTACACGGTACAAATGTTAAGTTTTGTAGCACTTGTACCCTGGTATTACTGCGTGTCTGTAGCCACCGTACCTGACATGCTGTTAACGTGAATGATGGACCAAAATGTTCTGCTGGAAGACTTGCATGAGAGCAAGTTTTCCTCTGCTTCTTTCCTCACCCAGCGCCATACCTGTTTGTACTGTATGTCATCAGACGTTCATGTCTGGCCTCAGTTAATGCCCTTTCGGTTCCTCTGGGGTGGCTGCTGCTGTGAGGGAGCTCTTCCTTGTGCAGCTTGCGGCTGGAAATCACTTCAGGTTCCCATCCCCGTGCTCCAGGAGGGTGACGGTGGTTAAAGAGGTACTTACTTTCCTGATTTTGCTGAAGTTTTCAGTTGGGAGAATGCTGAAAAACATCTCATAAGTTCACCTGTGATGCTCCGGTTAGCTGGATTAATTTTCAAACTGTTTTGCGGAAGAAAACCTCATACATGAAGGGAAAGGTTTTTGCAGCCCCCTTACTTGATGGGCAGGGGCAGCCCAGGAAAGCAGCACAGTGGTGGGAGAGCCCTTGTGGAAGGACCCAGCTTGTGCTCGTCTCAGAGGCAGCAGGGATTTAAGTCTGCTCCTCATTGCTGAGAAGAAGGATGGTTTGGTGAGTTTTCCCTGACCGTAAAGGCTATTTCAGCCACCAGTCCATGACCATGGGTCGGCTAGGAGCCTCAGCCTGGACACCCATCACTGGGAGGCAGTGGCAGTGTGCAGGAGCTCGGGTGGCCAGAGGCGTTTGGGTGGATGGTGATCCCACAGAGGGGAGGGCAGAGGAGATGGCGAGCTTTGGAAGACACCTCAAGCGAAGGGACCCGGTGGTGCAGGGAGCTGGAGAACATTCCCTGGGAGTGTTCTGGTGCATGTGTTGGGCCTCTGGCTGCTCCATTGGGTGGCCCCTGGGGACCACAGCTGGGCATGTGCCAAGGCCCCTGCTCCGACTGCTGCTTATGGATGGCGTTTGCAGTTTGTGGTTTGGTTTCTGGATCTTGGGGGACTTCTTATGGCACCATCAGATCCAGGTTGCTGCTGGGAAAGGTCAGCCCCTGGTTGGGGTAGATCAGGCACATGTTCAGCTAGTGCTGGGGATACAGCTGTGGAGCTGCCGTAGTGGGGAACCAGGGTGCACTTCTCGGAAGCTACAGTTTGCACAAAAGGGGACCATAAACCTGCTAAAGGCAGAGTGGGACTCATCAGTTACAGAGCCTGGTGCCCGGTTGGAACTGGAGCAGAGGCCTCTGCTCAGGTAGGGCTCTGGGAGGGACGCTGCTTTCCCAGTGCCCGGCTGCAGGCAGTGCCCCCGGCCTTGCTGAGGCGGGAGCAGGCAGCGGCGGTCGCCATGCCTGTTGGACGCGTGCGCTGGATGTGGAGTTGTGGCTGTTACTGAGCTGTGGAAGGAGATGAGCAGGCTACACAGAATCACAGAATCACAGAATTATCAAGGTTGGAAAAGACCTAGAAGATCATCTAGTCCAACCATTACCAATACTTCCCAGCTAAATCATATTCCTCAACACAACGTCCAAACGTTTCTTGAACACTCCCGTGGTCGGTGACTCCACCACCTCCCTGGGCAGTGCATTCCAATGCCTGATTACCCTTTCCGAGAAGTAATACTTCCTAATGTTCAGCCTGAACCTCCCCTGTCTCAGCTTGAAACCATTCCCTCTAGTTCTATCACTGATTACACGAGAGAAGAGGCCGACCCCCAGCTCACCACAACCTCCCTTCAGGAAGTTATAGAGAGCTATAAGGTCTCCCCTGAGCCTCCTCTTCTCCAGGCTGAACAATCCCAGCTCCCTCAGCCGCTCCTCATAAGGCCTGTGCTCCAGACCCCTCACCAGCTTCGTGGCCCTCCTCTGAACGCGTTCCAGGGCCTCAATGTCTTTCTTGCAGTGAGGGGCCCAGAACTGAACACAGTACTCGAGGTGCGGCCGCACCAATGCCGAGTACAGGGGGACAATTACCTCCCTGTTCCTGCTAGTAACACTGTTTTTGATGCAAGCCAGAATGCTGTTGGCCTTCTTGGCCACCCGGGCACACTGTCGGCTCATGTTCAGCCGAGCATCAATCAGTACCCCCGGGTCTGTTTCCTCAACACAGTCCTCCAGCCACTCTGCCCCAAGCCTATAGCGCTGCCTGGGGTTGTTGTGGCCAAAGTGCAGGACCCGGCATTTGGTCTTGTTAAACCTCATCCTGTTGGCTTCGGCCCAGCTCTCCAGCCTATCCAGATCCCTCTGTAGGGCCTCGCTACCCTCAGGCAGATCGACACTCCCTGCCAATACACGGTATCAGGGAAGTCAAACAATACAAGTGGAGACTCCTCTGACAGGGAAGGCTGGAGGCTTATGACTTCTGTCAACAGATGTCCTTGAACAGCTGCTGTCGGGCGTCCTAAAAAGGTCCGGAGCTCAGGTGAGTTCTCTGTTGACTAGAGAAAGGCAAATATTGTACCCGTTTTCAAAAAGGGCTGAATGTAACTGTGGGGAACTACAAGCTGGTCAGCCTTACTACAGTCCCTGGGAAAATCATGGAGTGAGTACTTTTGGAATATGGTGATTTGGTGAGGGTAAACCACGCCCCACCAACCTGGTTGCCTGCTGTGATGAAATGTCTGGCTTTGTGGGTGAGAGAGCAGTGTGTCATTGACCTTGGCTTTAACAAGAATTTCTACACAGTTTCCCACAGTATTCTCATGTCCAAATCAGGACCTTGCTGCCTGGATGGGTTAGCAGCAAGATGGGTAAAAACCTGGCTGGCTATTTAAGCTCAGAGGGAAGCAGTTAATAGTTCACACTCTGCCTGGGCAGTGGCAGTGGCAAGTGGAGTGCCACAGGTGTCTCTACCATTTAATGCCTTTATCAGTGACCTGGAGAAGGCAACAGAATGCACTGTGGTCAAGTTTGCAGATTATGCCATACTGACAGAACCAGTAGATAAGCTCGAGGACAGGGCTGCCATCCAGAGTGACCCTGATGCACTGGAGGAATGGGCTGACAGGAACCTTAGGAAGTTCCGTAGGGCAAGTGAAAACTCCTGCATCTGGGAAGGAATAGTCCCTTGTCGCAGTGTGGACTGGGAACTGACTGGGGGCAGGTCAGCAAAAGAGGACTTGGGGGTCCTAGTATGCAAGCAGCATATAAGCCAGTGGCCTGCCTTTGGCAGGAAAGAAGGCCAACAGTACCCAGCAGCTGATCAAGGGGAGGGATCATCTTCCTTTACTCGGGACTCATTAGACATCATCTAGAATACTGGACCTGGTTTTGGACCCCAGAGTACAGGAAAGATATTGATGAACTGGAGCAAGTTCAGCAGAAACCACCAACATGGTCAGGGATCTGGAGCACTTGCCCTGGGAGAGGCTAAGGGACCTGGGCTTGTTCAGCCCAGAGAAGAGATGGCTTTGGAGGGACCTGTTAGTGACCTTCCAATACCTACAAGGAGTGTACTCAGAAGATGGAGCCAGGCTATTCCAAGCATTGTGTTGGTGGGAGGGTGAGAGATATTGGACATAAACTGAAGTGAGAGATTCAGGGTGGATATAAGGAGAAGCTTTCTCACCGTAAGGACAGTCACAGAATCACAGAATCACAGAATCACAGAATCACAGAATCACAGAATCACAGAATGTTAGGGATTCGAAGGGACCTCAAAAGATCATACAGTCCAATCCCCCTGCCGGAGCAGGAACACCTAGATCAGATCACACAGGAACGCATCCAGGCGGGCTTTGAATGTCTCCAGAGAAGGAGACTCCACACCCTCTCTGGGCAGCCTGTTCCAGTGCTCTGTCACCCTCACTGGAAAGAAGTTTCTCCTATTCCAATGGAACCTCCTGTGTTCCAGCTTGAACCCATTGCCCCATGTCCTATCACTGGATGTCACAGAGAAGAGCCTGGCTCCATCCTCCTGACACTCACCCTTCACATATTTATAAACATTGATTAGGTCACCCCTCAGTCTCCTTTTTTCCAAGCTCAAGAGACCCAGCTCCCTCAGCTTTTCCTCAGCAGGGAGATGCTCCTTTCCCTTCATCATCTTTGTGGCTCTGCGCTGGACTATTTCCAGCAGTTCCCTGTTCCTCTGGAACTGAGGGGCCCAGAACTGGACACAATATTCCAGATGAGGTCTCACCAGAGCAGAGTAGAGGGGGAGGAGAACCTCTCTTGACCTACTGACCACCCCCCTTCTGATACACCCCAGGATGCCATTGGCCTTCTTGGCCACGAGGGCACAGTGCTGGCTCATGGTCATCCTGCTGTCCACCAGGACCCCCCAGGTCTCTCTCCCCTACACTACTCTCCAACAGGTCAGT
>WKFP01015197.1:960854-996476 GCA_011057875.1 Pterocles orientalis | reverse complement strand
TAGCTTTCCTAGTTGCCTCCCTACACTCTCTGACAACATTCTTATATTCCTCCCAAGTGGCCAGCCCCTCCTTCCATGATCTGTAGACCCTCCTTTTACACTTGAGTTTGCCCAGCAGATCCCTGTTTAACCATGCAGGTCTCCTGGCACCCTTCCTTGACTTCCTACCCATTGGGATGCACCGGTCTTGAGCTTGGAAGAAGCAGTCCTTGAACACTAACCAACTTTCTTGGGCCCCTTTACCTTCAAGTACCCTGTCCCACAGTGTTTCCCCCAGCAATTGCTTGAAAAGGCCGAAGTTGGCCCTACTGAATCCAGTGTTGTTCTTCTGCTCTGTATTCTGTTATGGCCACATGAGATCCTGAACTCCACCACCTCATGGTCACTGCAACCAAGGCTGCCCTCAACCTTTACCTCTTCAACCACACCCTCCTTATTCATGAGAATAAGGTCTAGCAGCGCTCCTCTCCTAGTCGGCTCATCCACCATTTGCATCAGGAAGTTATCGTCAATGCACTGGAGAAACCTCCTGGGTGCGGATGGCTGGCTGAGTAGGCCTTCCAGCAGATATCAGGGGAGTTAAAATCCCCCACAATAACCAGGCCCTTTGACTGCGAGTCTGCTACCAGCTGCCTGTAGAAGGCCTCGTCGACTTCCTCATCCTGATCCGGTGGCCTGTAATAGACACCCACGACAGCATCACCCATGCCAGCCTGTCCCTTAATTCTCACCCACAAACTCTCAACTCGCTTGTCACCCACCCCTGGACAATGCTCAATACATTGAAATTGTTCTTTCACATAAAGAGCAACTCCACCCCTCGCCTTGCTGGCCTGTCTTTCCTGCGAAGGGTATAGCCACCCATGACTACATTCCAGTCATGTGAGCTGTCCCACCATGTCTCTGGAATTGCCACCAGGTCATAATCTCCTGACCGAACACGGATTTCTAACTCCTCCTGCTTATTCCCCATGCTGCATGCACTTGTGTCCAGGCATTTCAGGGAACGAGCTGAGCATGCTGGTTTCACCCTAGGAGGGTGGGAGGACCCCAGGTCCTTATCAACACTAGAGTGATGCCCCACTGTTGCAAGCCCAGTTACAGCCCCATCCCCCTTCGAATCTAGTTTAAAGCTCTCTCCATGAGCCCTGCTAGATCCTGCGCTAGGATGCGTTTCCCCCTATGAGACAGACGAGTTCCATCCCTCGACAACAGGCCAGGGGCTGAGTAAACCGCCCCATGGTCAGAGAACCCAAAGTTCCTGTCTCGACACCAGCCCCTCAGCCAATTATTCATGACTTGTGTTTTCCTAGCCCTCCCCATATCCTGCACCTCCCCAGAAGGTACAGAGCAGAACACCACTTGTGCACCCGCTCCTTGAACTATCCGCCCTAAACCCCTGAAATCTCTT
Source organism: Pterocles orientalis (assembly GCA_011057875.1). Lineage (NCBI taxonomy): Eukaryota > Metazoa > Chordata > Aves > Pterocliformes > Pteroclidae > Pterocles > Pterocles orientalis. Next base: position 995,065 of record WKFP01015197.1, on the reverse strand, counting down.
TTCATAGTTCTCAGGCTCCTCTGTGCAATTTCATCACTGCCCACCTGAACTATGAGTAGTGGATAGTAATCAGTGGGATGAACCAGCTCTGGGAGATTTCTAGTTCTATCCCTGACCCGGGCCCCAGGGAGGCAGCACACTTCCCTACAGCTCGGGTCTGGTCTGCAAATGGGCCCCTCCGTTCCCCTGAGAATGGAGTCGCCTACCACAAGCACCCTCCTTTCTGTCCTGGCAGAGGCAGTCTGAATGCGCAGAGTCGACTGCCTCGCCCTTGGAAACCTCTCGGGAACCTTCCTGCACCTCCCCACCTATCTCCCCTTCAATGTCCAAGGCTGCAAACCTATTGCTCAGGGGAACCTGGGGACACGGGGCAGGCAGAGGCGGGGTTTGCCCACGACGCCGAGCAGGGACCCTCTCCCAACCCTCCCCATCCCTCAGTTCCCCCTCCTCTGCCCGACAGGGCAGGGGTTCCGCCCCCAGTTGTGGGGTATCTCCCTGGTGCCTTTCCCTCTGGCACGCCAGGGAGTTACTCCACCAGTCGATCTCCCGCTCACAGTCCCTGATGGCCCTCAGTCTCTCCACCTCATCTTTCAGCTCAGCCACCATGGTGAGCAGATCTCCCACTGTCTGGCACCTCACACCAGTGGAATGTCCGCCGCCCTCCCCCGGCAGCAGCAGGCTCTGGCACTCCAGAGACCCGCGTAGCCACAGTTTGGAACAGGCCCTCCGTTTGGGTCGCCACAGTCTTTCTGGGGCAAGCTCTCTGCCTGGTGGAGACCATGACAGAAACAGTGGTCACAGACTACAAACAGATATGTTGGACTCACGAGCGAGGATGGCAGAACTCCTGTGTCCTGCCGCACAACCTCCCACACCCACTGCAGCAGCACCTGGTCTCTAGTTCTTCCCTCTTCCTCAGAGGAACCCTGTCTGCTCGCTGGGCTCCTAGGGCCGCCTTGTGAGGCTTCTGCACCCGGCAAAACTTCAGCGTTCTGCTACACGAGCCAGTCAAGCAGCAAGCACTTGCCCAGAGAGGCTGCGTAGTCTTCGTCCTTGGAGGTTTCAAGATTGACTGGAGAAGGCCCTGAGCAACGTGGTCTGATGACACAGCTGACTCTGCTTTGAGCAGTGGGCTGGACTAGATTGTCTCCAGAGATCCCTTCCAACATGAAAGGTCCTATGATCTGTGTGTGGGGGAGTGTGCAAGTATGGATTAAGTACAGAATGAGTTCTGTGGAAGTCGTGTATGTAATATGTCTTCACAGAGGATATAGAGGTCACAAAAGTCGTTCACTATTGACAAGTAATATATCGGGTTTTCTAACAAGGAATACTTTCAGACCGGCATGGTCTGAAATGTCACCATTTTCACCTTGCCTGGATTCATGTTAAATGCGTCTCTCTCACAGATTTAGTAAGTGGCTTCCCTTTACATCATTTATGTAGAGAATAGGGCATGAGAAGTGGAAAAAACAGCTTTCCAAATACCAGTGTAGCTGTCCTATTTGGAGACAACCCTTCAAACAGCTGAATTAATATATGTCTGTTAAAGTGAAGACATGGAGTCAGGGTGATACGTGTATTCTAGGTAAACATGATGCTGGTATTTGACAGTTTGCAAATAATTCATACAATAAATGTCCCCTACTGAAGTCTAAATGCAGCTCTCAGCTATTTCCAACTGGGCAGCACAGATGTAATCAAGAATAATTGAAGAGCTGATTTTGTGATGAGTGAACATGACTGTCTGTCTTCCTGAATATGTTACGATGCTTAACATGTTGGCTTTCTCCATGACCTTATAACAAAAGTTGTTTGAATTGGATGTGAAAGAATGGTTAGTACTGTTTAGTCATGATCTGTCATAAGAATCTTAAATAGCTTAGAAAGAATCCGTAATTTTGTCCCTAAGACTGATGGTATTTCAGATATTGCAGTGATAAAGGTTTTTTGGTCTTGCCTCAGAACTATTTTCAGATAAAGAAGTATGCTGTCAGCCTAATAATATCACCATCAGAACACCTGCAAAAATAGATCAAAAGAAAAGTGGAATTACTGAAATTTTCTTGCTATGAATAGCACTAGTGTGAATGTATTAAAGCAATCGTTAACTGTACTGAAAATGCAAAATATACAGGGGAGTAACTACAAATATAAAGAAATTTGGGGACATGTTGGCTATTTCACATGCCAACTTTGGCTGGTTTCACCCCCTGCCTTTTTGTTTGCTCCTTTCTGTGGGGTAGTGAGTGAAAAACCTGTGTCAGCTGAGGATCACCGGACTTACCTTGAGCTGGAGGATGATCGTGAGGGCTGCAGAACTTAATAATGAGGTTCTTGTGTTGAAAACGTTTGTTGGGTTTTGTTGTGTCAGAAGCAAAAATGAGACCACGTAACAAAAATCTTATTTGACTACTAGAATCTTTGATGTTTGATCATCTCCCTTGAGATGATTGATGATGATGGCCTAGAAACAGAGAGTGCAAACTGATCAGCTCCCAAACTTGTGTGTGACAAACGTCTAGGTGGAGAACATGCTTTATTTACAGATGGCTGGTGTAGTGGGATGGAAAAGGCAGCAAGCTGTAAAAGGGTGAGAGAAGTTCAAAGGCTGTGTCAGCCACTGTCACCTGCTTTTCTACTGGTAGTTTTGTGGTTGCTTGTGACGGTGTAAGGATACAAGTAAGCAAGGCAAAATTCAACAGGTGACTGTCTTTTATAAGACTATCTAATACTGCTGGAGATGGAAGCAAGCTAATTGCAGACAAATGTGCTCATCTTAAGGCCTCCTTAACTGCTATTCCTTTGTAGTCATTTGATCTTTCTTAAGTAGAGAGACAATTATTCAGTTTCTTTGTCCTGTGTTTTTATTTGTTTTGCAAGAAGACTTAAACAAACAAAACCCCTCAAAAAACCATCAATGCCACAACAAAATAAATTGCTGCTAAGGGTTTGTTTTAATACTGTTTCTCAGGACACAGAGGAAGTGTTGGCTCTGTCATCCCTTTCACACCACTTTACATGTCCTGTGCATATCAGTATTTGCTGGGAATTGGAGAAGAGGAAACAGTTTACTCTAGGCCATAGCGCCTGAGGAGGAGTTCATTAAAACCTTGTGATACATTTTGTGATGGTTTAATGGGTCTTGGCTGAAGTCAAGTCCTTGACATGAAGATAAAAATGTTTAAATACTTCTGTCACTATCTACATTACTACTTGCATCTTTTTCCTCATGCTTAGATGAGCAGAGAATGAATAAGAGCTTCATTTTGCACAGCTGAATTAGAGAAAATGTATGGAGAATGGGATTTGCAACCTGTGTACTATTGTCTGGTTATCAATTCATTTCCATTAAAAATACTTATTAGTGCATTAAATGACTTTAATTTGTTGTTATTTTAAAGATACTGACAAAATCCCTTTAGGTCCCTTGTTCATCCTCCCATCCCAGCCTTACCTGTGCTATTCATGATCATTGTTTAGCAATTACTGTCCTGAAACATGGTGTGTAGGTTTCCAGCATGTTAAATTACATTTTCAAGTCTATTCTTGAAACTTATTTGGTTTTAGGACATGAGATTAAACTTGTGGGGGCAACTCACACACACTCGCTCACCCAATCCCCCCCACCTGAGGATAGGGGAAAGAATTAAAGGGGGAAAGGGAAAAAAGGACTCGTGGGTTGAGATAAGGACAATTTAATAACTAAACTACAATAATATTGAAAATAATACTATATACAAATATACAAATGAGTGACACACAGTGACACTGCCCCCCACCCAATGACCAAGGCTCAGCCTGTTCCCGGCTAACGATCCCGGAGCAGGGAGAGTCCAGAAACCGCACTCACGGAACGGAGAGAACAGTCCGAGCGTCCCAGACCCAGAGCTGACCAGGGTGAGGGGGCAAAGACCTTGGGAGAGCGACCACTTGGAGCGAGATGACCCGAAGCAAAAGAGATCCGGAACCAAAAGGCCCGATCTTCTGGAGGATCCTCACCTATATACTGGCCATGACGGGTATGTTATGTTATAGATTGTTGGCCACTTTGGGTCTCAATCCCGAACCTAAGATCAAATCCTGGGCTAGTAACCGGGGCTGCGCTCCCTCCCAGCTTCTTCTGTTTGCAGACAGCCAGAGAAGCTGAAAGACCTTGGCAGCCACGTAAACATCACTGTTATCAGCTTTCTTCTGAGCACAAATCCAAAACACGGCCTCTTGGTAGCTGTTAGGAAGAAAGTTAACTCTGTCCCAGCTTAACCCAAGACACAGCTTCAGTATCAACTGCTTCTGAAGGTATCTCGTTTTCCATTTTTCACATGGTCAAAATGATGAGTTATATTCTAGATGGTAACTTACTGTGCTCAGATGTCTTCAATCACTCTTTGTTTTAGCAGCTGAATCGAGCTGAAGGCATGCAGAAGACATCGGACACTGCATTTCTGGACATATTTTTCTGTGTTTATTTTCTAGATCCTTCGTATTTTTCCTGATTGAATGATGCTCAGTGAAAGCACTGCTACATCTGCACTGCTTTCGTGCCTCTGGGTGTGCTGACTGCAAGCTGTTCAGGTTCACTCTTGGCATGGCCCAAACACCTCAGTTTTCCCTTCTAGATCACAGGAAACACAAAGCTCACTTGTTTGCTAAACCAAGTGAAACAAAGCTGAAGACAGGCCAAGGGAAGTTCAGACAAAGCAGGGCTGACCAGCCTTGGTTCTAAGGCCTTGCAAACTTGGTGCAAAGCCTGTGGCTTGTTCATAGCAGTGGCTGTGCTGGGCTGCAGGTTTCAAGAACTGAACATGCATCTTAATAAGAGAGCATACCTTGCTTTTTATTTTATTCTCTAGTATAGCAGGGTAATGTCAGAGCATGCAGCGCGATACTTCTTGATTTACATTTGGCCATAGTAACTAATCTGTAATACAAATGTTTCTCCCACGTGGGTTTTTTACCCTCTGCCTACAGTCACCAGTTTAGATTGAGCAGGCTATGATGGTCATACTGTTGTGGCATTTAATGTTCTCTATAGGCCATTCTCATTGTAATAAACAAGCAAAATTGTCCTGATCGTTTTCATGTATCCATTAAATTAAGAAATTAGTGGTATAGAAGTAACTGCCTTCTGGACAGAAAGTATCTTTTACGTCGAAATATTACCAATGTAGTATTGCAAAACAACTGTCAGATTTTATGTTTTGGCTCCAGATAAATCTCAGTTTGCTGGAAGTAGGTTAGGGCTCTTTAATTCCAGTTTTCCTGTTTGTTGCTGAAGCAGTGAAGCATTCAGTAAAAGACAATTTCACTTTGATTAAATGCCTAGAAACTTATCTGGTTGAAAAAAAAGAAAAAGAAAAAGGATGTTGCATAAGCTTTTAATATTTAATTTATATACTCTAAGTATCCGGAAGAACATTTAGTTCCTGTTTTGGAAGATGAATGCCATACATTGGAAAGTGTACTGAAGGCTCATTTGCAGTCACAGAGCCTGTTTGCTTCTCTAGTATGTACGTGCAGGGAAGAGTAGAAAGGGTTGAGTGGGCAGTTGGCAGTCATTCATTGTCAGTGATTGCTAGTCATTCATAAAAACTGCAGAGCTGAGAGGTGGAGCCAGCAGCAGCAGCAGCAGCCGCCTTTCAGGCTCTTGCAGAAGACACATTTGTGATTCGAGAAGCTGCTCAAATATGGCATGGTGAATGTAATGAGAAGATGTGTGCTAAATGCATCGAATTAACAGGAGTTGCTTAGAATCAAGTAAAATGTTTTCATTCTCTTCTCCTCAAACCCACCACAGTTTAGTGAACACGGAGATCGAACGGTTCTCTGTTCAGCTAAAGGCAATAAATTAAGGCACAAAGAGTGCCCTCTAGTTTGTGGTACTGCCTGGAGTATGTATTTTGGTTTTAAAACAAGCAGTTTTAGTTAATTAATGGGTCTCAATCCACTGATAAAAGGGAAATTTTGAGGTGAGTAGAGAATATATTCTTGGACTGCACATTTTTAGGGCATAAATGGCAGTGAAAGTTTGATTTCAAGAAGAGAGAGTGTCAGAAGCAGCAAACCATCCTGTATATTCACAGTCTTAAAATTGCCACATCTATATTTTTTTGCCACATCTATATTTTTTCCCCTCATTGCAATGACTGTCAATCTAAGAGATGATCTCGACAAGACTTTATTTTATCTTTGTGTCCAAATTGGGGAAGTTACAGCAGGTTGATAGCCTTCCATTTTTAACTTATAGTTCTGATTTATTTGAAACTGTGTGGGAGTGAACGCTATTGTATCAGCTATTCGATCTCTTGTGTTTTGGCCTATGCAGTTTGCTCATTCTCAGAAAGCTAGAGAGCTGTAGCTGCAGGCTGATCTGGTACTGGCTCGGACACAGTATTTAAGGCCAGGTTTATGTCCAGGCTGCCATTGCACTTAAATTGAAGGATACATGGCATGTTCTGTGTTTCAAATCAGGGTTTATGATGTTAAATCCCCTTACAGAACCAGAACTGTCCACTGAGAAGTGGAATTATCCACCTGGACTTCCCTGTATTGGACCTGTTTGGAGGTGGGCTCCTGGGTCTGTTTCTGCTCTAAGCACAGTCTGGAAAAATGTAATGCTGGGCTAGCAGATTTCATTTTAAGTGAAGATCTGGAGCACTGTCTTTGTATGGTTTACATAGCACCTCGGACTGATTGTGCTTGTTCTTTATCAGATGGCAGAATTTCAGAGTGACCCTGGTCTCTTTCTAACAAACAGCTAATTAACTTGTACACTGTAGGCTCTTGGAAGCTTTTTCAGAAGCTCTGATTAAAATATGTGTATAAGCCAAACTACACTATGGCAATGGTCCAGTGAAAGTGCACGTATGATGCTTCTTTTCAGGAGGTTTCATGTTGTAGCTCAGGCAGCTCAAACTGTGGCAGTCACCACTTTCACCAGGAGTGAGCACATACCCCTGGGGCGCTGGTTTCCCTTTGTTCTCAAGAGTTTCTCAGTGCTTTCATTAGTATTAACAAGTGTACTATATGTACATCAAAGGAAAATACACACTTAAAGAAAGAATACTGTATGTGACCTGCTGAGAGATTAGTGGATGCGAGGTCTGTCTGGAGGTATGACTTTCCCAGGTGTGTTTCTTTTTCTCCTGGAGTTGGAGCAGGAGAATCTCATGTACCAATAAATATCCCTTCCTGGAGTAGACTGATGGACAGGTGGCCAAGTGCTCAAGTCCAGCAGCACGTATGGGGTTTGAAGTCTCTCTTATGCGTACGTGCATATGCAGTTCATTGACTGTATGCCAGTGAAGCGATTTACAGGTGCCTAGAAAATATCTGTTCATAAGTTACGTGGGTGTTGAATAAGTGTACTTGGTTTCTGGCATTTTGAAAAATGAAGTGCTGTACAAAGAGTTTTTAAAACCATCTCTCTTCCTTTTGAAAACACATTTCACAACAGAAGGAAGAAATCAAATGTATTGACCTTGCTTTTCACCTTAGCGAGATTTCATTTTCACAAGTTTCAAGTAATGTACTGTCTGTTTATTTTAAGGCCATTCAGCTCGGTGATTTTTGGAGGCTGGCTTGGAATCCTTGTCTGTTACTGGAGAGCAGCTGATACTGGAGATGAGTGGTATGATTTATTTGGTTACACTGTGTACATAGCTGTCTGTATGCAGTTCTAAACTGTAGGGATCTATAGGGGATATGACGCCCTGAAAGCAGACTCCGATCCGTGCAGACTAGTCCATTTTAGTAACTCTGAACATCCATGGAGAACAGCTGTTAAAGATACCATTTTAGGTTTCTAACTCTCTCTTTTACTACCACAGTCAGAAACTAGAAAAGCAGCAGCAGCAGCAGCAGTGGATTCATCACTGTGCTTTTGCTGACCTGCTTCTGATGAGAACATGTATTGCAATATACTGGGTGGCTTTTAATTTCTCTCCGCAGTCAGCACTTCAGGTTTGGGTGTTCTGAAATAAGTAACATTGTACAATGTTAGGGTTTTTTAAAGGGATTTATCCTTTTAAATAAAATATAGAAGAGATAAAAACCAGCCCAACAGTGAAATGCATCTCACAGTTGTAATCAGAATGGGAGTTTCTATTTTTAACCTGGCAGCTTCCCACGTAACAAGCTACAGCTTTCAGTGACATTTCAGATACAGCTAATATCCTCTCAGCTTTGTTTGGGGCCCATCTTATTTTGCATCCCCCAAAAAACAGCAGTGAATGCTTGTAGAGAATGAGAGGAAAGGGCTGCACAAAGTGGTCCGGCTCATGTGCCTTCTCTGCGTAGCCTCTTCTACCATCTTTTGTTAGAGTCAAAGTACTGGAGTGGATGGACCATTGGTCCAGCCTAGTAGAGTATTTCCTGGGTTTGTATGTTGTTTCTTACACTCCAGTGTTAACAACTGTATACAGAAATAGTTCAACTGAGCAGAAAAATCATAGTCCCATATTTGATTCTTTGTCTTGGAGCATTTAAAAAACCAAACAATGTCCAAATACCTGTGTGCCATAAGTGCCATGGCCATAAGTTCCATGGCTACTGCATGGATGAGTGACATACCCGCGGAAACATTTCTCCATGTTTAATCTTTCCTGGCAATTCACATTCTAGCCAATGTTTTCTCTCAGTGCTGCTTCTTACACATGTTGCTTCTCCATCCTCTGGTTTTCTCAGTTCTTCTTTGTCAACAAAAGAAAATGGAAAAGAGCTGGTAGTACTGGCTAACTGACTAGTACTCAGCTACCATCCAGCCAAATAAAATAGGATGCATCAGGCTATGTATAAACATCTGCAGCATCACTGGCTTCTTCTGGTTCAGTGTGAAGACAGTACATATTCTCCTTGGGCTTCCAGGAGAAATGTGTCTAGATGCCTTCAGGGGAACCATAAGGAAACCTTCCATATTAAGGGCTCTTAGTTTATTCTGCTGGAACTGCCATGGAGTCTGGTTTAGGATCCTTTATTTCTGTGAAATTGACACTTTCTTCTTGTGTAACAGTAGGGCAAGTAGAGTTTGAGACAACTAGTAACTCCTTGCTTGTTTTTATGAAGAAGGGTGTTGGAGACTTTTGCAGTAGGTTAACTGGCTGCTGCCTTTTCATTTGGAGAGCCTTCATCTGGTTGATCCTGGAAGATACTGCAGAATTGTATGTACCTGTTTTGAAGATGTAATTCAAACACAGAGGTCATAAGAGCACCTGGTCTCTGCATAACTGTAGATGAGGAGGAATTCCTGACACAGAGGCAGGTGAACGCCTGAATTTGCTGGCAGAGAGCATATGTGCCATGGCAGTGTTCCCTATCCTGCTTCTAACACCCAGCCCTCAGTGACGGTTCAGCGGAAGGAAAGGGCAGATGTTGCCCTTTCATATTCAGAAATTAGAGCCTGACCCTCCGTGCAGCCTATAAGCACCTTCTCCATTTTGAGTTCGTATGAAGTAGTGTAAGATAGACTAAATCTTACATTCTTTTGAAGTTCCTTCTGTTTATATTTGATATTATAATAAGTTCTGACAAGTGCAGAGCTTATTCTTTCAGTAGCATATGGGTTTTGGGGAACCTATACCTGCTTTTCTGCAATTGTACAGGGCTGGGGAGTGACAACCAGGCTTTCTCCTTGGCTTGAGTGACATAAATGTAAGCCACAGTCCTGCTGGGTGATGGAGGCAAAGATGATAATACTGTCTGATCCAAGAGAACTTTGATAAGCATCGAGTACAAAAATGTCTGTTCTGTTCATGTACTCCTCTTAAGTCGATGTTGAAGACTAGGCTTGTTGTAGCAAGTATTGCAGTCTTGATAGATCTTCACTACAGAAAAAAAAATGAATAACCAAAAGAAAAGCTGATTTAGATGGAGGAAAAAAATGTTTTTGAAGGCCCAGGGGATATATGAGAAAATGGAAAGAGGATGTAAAGGAAAGGGAGCGGGAAGCATGAAGGCTTACACTGTGTCAGTGGAAGTGTGTGGGTTTTTTAACTCTTTGAACCATAGGAAACATGGAGCAAGGATGCTTGGTCAGGAAGTGTGTATTGATGAAAAATCTGTAAAATCTGCAAAAACAGTGTTTAGTTCAGTGTTATATTTAGAAAGGGCTGCCTTTTAATTCTAAAGTCTGTGTGTGTTAGGGAAGAGGAAAGAGAGGACAGGTGTAATCAGTATAAATGCTTTTATTATATAATTTTTCTAACCATTTATAGATCAAATATTTTCAAGTTTTGCAGAAGATCATATTTGCTTTAGATTCCTAGCAGCATAAATTGTGTATAAATATGGCACCTAATTTTTCTGAAAATACTGTCTTGTAATCCTTCTGTGTACTGGGAGTAAAGTGAATTTGCATGAACTGATTAACTGAGAGTAAGCCAGTGGGTTTCCCAACCAACGGCTTCACCTGTAGGTGAAGGCTCTGTGCATCTGTGACCCAATTATTTAGTTTGAGAAATCCATTATTGGAGTTATACTGTGATTCAGGGTCTAAAGCTTGTTGTGCTGGATGTGGCTCTGAGCAGCCTGGCCTAGTGGTTGGCGGCCCTGAATATGGCAGGGGGGTTGAAACTAGATGATCACTATGGTCCTTTTCAACCCAGGCCGTTCTATGATTCTATGATTCTATGATAAGTTATACTAAGGCTTAGACTCTTCTGTACCTGGAGGATTTTAAATGTAGCCCATGGGTTTAAATCCTGCATTACCAGAAGTTTCCTTATGGCAGCTGTGTGCTCTGTTGGCACAACCTTCTTTGATGTGAAAGGGTTTAAACAAAAAGCCACATTTTATTCCCCCTAGTTGTAGCCTTCCTGCTAAACAGAAACCATCACTTTTTTCAATTGATTGCTTAGGTGTGATATCACAAAGCTTCATCCGGGTTGGGGGTGAGATGGGGAAGGAAGGAATTGACATTTTTCACTGGGGCGTCCATGGGGTGTCTGGTCTTCTGGCTGGACTGCTGGATGCCTTGGTATTCTTTTGTTAGACACCTGGAAATCCTGGACAAAAAACTCCTGTGTGTTAGTCATGAGCCAGACGTTCACGTACATTGTGGGGAGATTTTGCTCTTCCTGTGAAGTCAGTGGAGAGTCTGCAGCAGGGTGCACACGCGAGAACCGTACGTATGCAGTGAAGTCATCTGACGTGACTTGCTGTGTGTGCTCTGGCCATCTGACGCGCTCGGACTTGGTGGTCATACCTCATGTGTTGTCTGAGGCAAGCATTGGTATTTCTGCATGGGATTTTGTAGACAGAAAGTGAAGCCATTGCTCTTCCACAGGGAGATGAGGAAGGGAAAACCTCTTCTGGCATTATAGGTAAAGTAAGCCAAAATATATCTGTCTGTCATCACTGACACCCAAACCATCCCACTAAAAAACATGAGACTTTCTGAATTTAGCATCAGTGATATTGCTTCTGTAATGCCTGCACTGGAAAACTGCAGCTGCTGGGGAAAAACCTATTGTAATGTTGATTCCAGCCTCTTGGAGACAAAATATAATTTTATACGTGTGTGTGTGTAAATACATGTCTATTTGTATAAAATATCAAACATATAAAACTATTTTAAAAAATAGTTAATCTCTCTTCACTACCTGTGACTGTTGTTTTAATGAGTTAAAAGAAAGTAAAGTGGTCACAGTATCCTCTTCTTTTTGACAGGTCTTCAATTTTGGATATATCAATCATCAGTTCGTATAACAAATCCTCTTACAAGAGGGCTCATATCCTAGAGCCTTTTATTTCTAACGGCTTGCAACAAAATAAACCTGAGTATACTGAGATGTAAAAGCTAAGGCCAGGATAAATTCTGAGCAATTGAGGCTATCCTAGAGTTCAAATAAAATGTGGTACCTCGCAGCCAAAGACGTTTGCCTTGAACAGCCAGTTACTGACTGGCTCAGAATTCAGTAGCATCTTAGCACATTTCTAAAGCAAGCTTTTTGTTCTAGCTCTTTCGTGGGACAATGAGAGCATCTGCCACCCAGAAAGATTTCTAATTGTATCTCTTCCAAATGCACCAAAATACAGTATCGCAAACAACGGTAGGTTTTTTTCTTGCTTGTAAATGATTAAGTTTATCTTCTGTGGAGTCTGTGCCCAAATCACTTATTTTTCTTGTCACATTTATCTCCATCTCCCAGTCTGGTGAATAACGTGGTGGGAGAGAACGTTTTTTTAGTTTCTCTATATAAAAGACTTTTAAATTGTTTTCCTGATTTAAGGTAAATGTTTGGAGTATGCAAGACTGAGGAAAAACACTCCTCACTTACCCTGCTGTACCTTTTCAATCCAGTTCCTGTTTCTAGGTTTGAGGGTATCCCCATTTGTTGTTGCTTTCCTTTTTACTTTGACTTCACATTTTTTCCAGGATAAATTTATTCAGTATTAAGTTATTAATATAAAGAAATTAAAAGGAAGAGTATTAAGCTACTGGTACAAACAAAAACAAAAAAAAGGAAGAATAAAGTCTGAAAAGGGCCAAATAATACTGAATTAATACTCCACAGTTAATGGTGGTGGGACTCAGGCTTCTGCATCATTCCAGGTGGGATATCAAATACTCTGCTTTCCATGGTGTGACAGCCATATCCATCACTCATCCTTCAGTCCCCCACGCTTTGTTTTTCCTTCTTTTTGCTTATGGCTCTAGCGCTCAATACCTGTCCTGAAGGCCTCCTTATATAAAGCAGTCTGAAGCTGAGCATTGTATGTTGCATCAGCTGGTGGGAAAAGAGCAGATGACCTAAGAAGTCATGCAGGCACGTGACGGGAGGGTGCTGCCAGCGATACACTTAAGGCCTTCGAGCCCATCAGGAGCTGGAGCTGATAGATGGCTCTGAGGCAGAGCTGTCCAGAGCACTTGAAGGGCTGCTGCTCTGCCGGAGCAAAATAGAGGGGTGTGTGTGTAAGTTAATCTTCCACCAAGATGACTGGGAAAATGACCTGATCTGCTCTTTGTTCTTCCCAGTTTCCATCTTTGTTAATTCTGGTGATGGCTTCTTTTCCCAATCAGGCCAGGTGTTGTGGTTTTGAATCTGGCTGGGAGTGCAACACCATGCAGCCACTCGCTCACCCTCCCCCATCCCAGGGATGGGTGAGAGAATTTAAGAGGTAAAGGGAAAAGAGACCCATGGGTTGAGATAAGAACAATTTAATAACTAAACTACAGTAATATTGAAAATAACAATAATAATGATAATAGTAATATACACAAATATACAAATGAGTGATACACAATGATACTGCTCACCACCCGATGATGAAGGCTCAGCCTTTTCCCAGCTAATGATCCCAGAGCAGGGAGAGTCCCAAAACTGCAACCCTGGAATGGAAATAAGAGCCTGAGTGTCCAAGAAACTGAGAGCCGACTGAGAGAGTGAGATGACCCAGAGAGAGGGGCGACTCAGACAGAGACAACCTGGAGAAAAAGACAACTTCCGGACAGATTCTCATCTATGTATTATGCATGACGTCCATGATACAGAATATGTCACTGGCTGATTTGGGTCTCGATCCTAAACCTAAGGTAGAATGCTAGTTTAGTAACTGGGGCTGTGCTCCCTTCCAGCTTCTCCTGCCCCTGCAGACACTGGCACAGCAGAGAAGCTGAAAAGTCCTTGACTGTCCTGGCAGCAACTATCAGTATGTTATCAGCCTTCTTCTCAGCACAAATCCAAAACAGAGTCTCTTACCAGCCGCTGGGAAGAAAGTTAACTCTGTTCCAGCCGAAACCAGGACACCAGAGTGGAGGGAGTGATCTGAGTTCCTCTTCTCACCCATTGTAACATTCATCTGGAGGACAGATGCTTTGGTGGGGGCCTCAAGAGGAATGCTTCATGCCATGCCTCAGTGGAGGGTGACTTATGAGTTTTTGTGTGGTAGTTAATGCATATTTTGAGTCTGGGTTGTGTGGAGAGAGTGCCGTGTGAAGCTCTTGGCTGTGGCCCTGGAAGTTGGAAAGAGCAGTCAGGCATCTCTGAACCGCAGATTTGTGTTTTCTCTTGTCTAGACAACCATACCCTTGAGAGGGTCACGTCTGTCCAACTGTCAGAAGCCAGGCTAAATTTGATTTCCCTTTTCCAGAGAAGAGTGGTCTCAAAGCTTCCACGTCTGGACTTGCTGGAGCCTAGAGAACGGACTAGTGACCAGTCTGGACACCCAGGCTGTGTCTGAGATACCCTGATCCACACATGCATTATTTTTCTGTACCAAGCAGTTACATCTGTTGATTTATAGGATACCAAAAAGCCCAAAGAAAGACCCTACTGCAAAACCGCCATCTTTTAGGGAACCGTACAGTCAAATGGAGAGGCTCTGTGATTATGGGAAACCTAGGAGGAAGAATGGGAAGCTGCTTACAAGCTTTCTGGAGAGCTTCCTCCTGTGTTGGGGATAAAGGATCGTAATTCTGAGGAGGCCCTACAGGGATTTAATACTTTCCATCCCTGATCTGGTGTATGGCACCTACACTGCAATGTAGGGGCAGCTAACAAATCTAAAGTACTTTCTCTAGTATTTGCTCCATAAAGGTGTAAAGTTGGCAACTTCTGCAGAAAGCAGCCGACCATGCATCGAGTGTCATTTCTTCAGATTGCCATCAGAAATTAAAGCCTGGCTTCTCATTTACATCCTTCATGCACTAGAAAGGTCCCTCTTTAAGCAGCTTGATTGTCTGTTACAGTAGACTTCTGTGAAGCTCTGTGAACACTGCTTATCATGGAGGTGCTTCTGCACCTCCCAGATTCTGAAAATAATTAATTTCCTGGAGTAATTTTTTTGGTCATATATGAGGCTGGGAAAAGGTAGTTTATCTTCATGATTAGCGACAAAAAGAAACCATGCCATCCACTTCTCCAGGACCCCGTTGTCTGATGAAAAGTTCATCATGCTGGTAGAAATTCAAACAGGAGCAACACTGACCTTATGCTCTGGTCTAAAAGAAGAGGTACTGGCTTATAAGCAATTATTTTTTCTCTTGTTTTTTCAGCTTCGATACCTGTGGAATTAGTGATCCTTCTAGACATGATTTCAAAAAAGCTTCAAGGGAGAAAACTGCTTTCAGTTGGTCAGATGGTTCTGTCTTAAAACAATGGTGATATGTTAAAATGTCTTGTTAATGAGTTTTAAATTTTTTTCCTTTTTAAGACTTTGAAACTTTGCTGCAGGTGCTGGTGATGATCTTCATGAGACAACTGTTGCTGTTCAAATGTATGCAAGTTGTCCATCTACATGGAGCAGACTTCTAAGACCAGGGGACAGCAGCACTAAATAAGTGCACAGAAAATCCCCGTCCGTCACTTAGAGCAGTTGGGGAGGCACAAATGTGAGAAAACATAAAAAACGCGTGCTGTTGTGAATATTTTTAAGTCTTAGTACACTAGCAAACAAAAGTACATTTCTGTTAGTATTTAAAGTGTAGGAATGTGCTGATTTAGAAGACTGATGAAGCAAAAAGATAAGCTGCAGTGAAGTGACGGGCTTGGAACAGTCTGCCAACACTGGCGCGCAGAAAGGGAAAACAACTTAAAATACAAAATTTTACCGAAAGGAATAGTTAACACCAGAAGGTTGGGAAATTTAAGGGGTTTTATTTTTTTTTTTAATTGTAGGGGTATTCAAATGAAGTTCTATGGTATTTGAGCCATGATGTGTAGAGGACTTGCAAATCCTTTAACTTCAGTAGCAACCACGTTTTCCCTTCACACCCATGTTCAGACAGAACACAGTTGAATTCTGAAGTAGAAAGCGCTCTTAAATGTACCAGGAGTCTAGGAGTGGACGTTCTTGTCGTGAAAACATCTTGCTGTGAAGATTTTAGAGCTGGTGGATTAGAAACAGCATTCGGATTCCATAGGAATCTGCACAAAGTACGGACCTAAACAGATAAGCAGCCATTTGTTTGGGGTTAGCTGGAACTGAAGCTGTGTTGGGAGATGCTGTGTTGTTCTTCTGTAATTTTCTTTCTTTCACTTATCATCATGGCATTTTGCTTAGATTTAAAAATAGAAATAGTGATAGCAACTTGTGAGTTTTAAATTATTTTTTTTATTTTTGAGAGAAACAGTTTGCGTAGTTCATAGAGGTGTTTATATACAAGATCGAATAAGAAAAAAAAAGCTACGCTGTGTAGGGCTACTCTCATATTTTTCCTTAAATATTTTCTTCGAAGGAATTTTGGATTTTTCAGCCAGGTAAATCTGTTTGTGAATATCATCTGATATTCAGGGATTTTTAACTTTTGTTTTTTTTTTTGAAGTTCAACCAAAGAAGATATGGAATGTGTACAAGCCAAACTGTTTCTAAAGTCAGGCAGAATAAATGGCTGCGATTAGCTATGATGCCTTAGACCAATTTTGGTTTTACATTTGTGTACCTCCAGTCCTTGATGAAATAAGCTCTCTAGGCAGCTACACCTGGCAGGATTTACCATGGCCAGGTGTACATGTCCACAGGGTACCTTTAGAACGGTGATGTTGGAAAACATCATATGGTAACAGAGCTTGAGCTCAGAGGAAGCCCGAGTACCCCCACTAGATGTGTGGCTGTCAGGAAGGCTGTTCGAGAAGCTTCCCCCATGGATCCTTCCTGCAGGAGGAGGTGTTGCCTTCAGTGAATGACCAGAGGCAGCCCAGCTTGAGGGAATGGAGTACAGAAAAATTCCTTCAAGTGTGACTTTACTGCTTCATCAGCTGAGGAATGATGACTTCTCCTTCTTAATTCCCAGGGCAGTAAAGTAGATAAGAAGGCGTTCTGTGTGTTTGCTGCTGTCTGCATCTGATAATGTTTTCTAAGACCACTAAATTTTATTTCTGAGAAAGCCAGGAGATCTGTCTAGGTAGTAGAATGGGAGAGGATGCTTCAGGAATTGCTCTGCTTCGTAGCCTTTCAGGGATTTTTTTAGGTTGCCTTTATCACCACCTTTCTGCCATGTCTTAATGTAATTTGATATTTTTATTTTTTTTTTTTAACTTGAACCTTGTGATTTCAGACCAATATTTCAGTGAGTTTGCCCTGTTGTGATAGAAGCCAGGGAGATGCTTTTTTTTGAAAAAAAAAATCTACTTAATTTTTTTTCTTACTACAAATACAAAACATGACTTAATCTTATGGTTGTCACCTATTGTCTTCAGTGGGCAGGATTAATGCTATTCTGGGTGCCTTGACTGTGCATTTCAATCCATAGCAGGTAATAAGTTATTTTTAAATTTAACCATTATTCAGGTTTTTTTCATACTAGGAACAGTTAAAAGGAGACTTGCAATGTCACTGAAATGTATTTTTTATTATATAATTGAAATGTGCTTCATTCTGAGGTGTTCTAACATAATTTTTTGTAGCGGAATTTACACAGCATGTAATTCTATCCTTATACTACATTATCTGCATGATCTTTATTCCAGCTAGTCTCCCAATTAAGAAAAGCAGGAAGGAATACTGAGTCAATTAAATGAGCAAACTGACCGTTCTGGGAGCATATTTAACAAGCTCTTTTACATCAAACCCAACACATATTAATCTGGCAGAGAATTTCTTTGATTCTGCTAAAAATGACAGCCTGTTACACATCTATGCTGGAAACATAAGTTGCTTCGTCAGAGCACTATTCGATCAACAAAATATGCTGGTCCTCTGTGGACAAAAGAACTAAATCTGTATGAAAATATCTTTATAAGCCACAATTATCTCTCTGGAGTGCAAGATAACTATTATTGGATTTGAAGGTTTACGGTATTGGAGGGAGAGGAACAGTTGAAAAGTATTAAACCACTTTGACACCACCCTGTGGTAAAGAAAGCGGCCAATGTTTAAGAAAAATAAATTAAAATCCGTAGAAGATCAGCATTTGTATTGCAGTAAAATCGTCAGGGGATATTTTATAAGCGTGTGACCAGTATCACAGAAGCGACTCCGTGATTGACAGTGTTCTGGGTAAGTAAGCACACTTTAAGTTCTTGCGTCCTGGTGTTAAATGCATGCACAACTTTAGGGTTTTAGTTTAGACCTCCATATTACTGGCATTTGAACCAAAAAACTAATTAGTAATTCTAGTTTATTCATAGATGTGCTAATTGGATTCAGTCACAAAATACAAGTGACTTATCATGAGTATAAAGCATCGGGAGGGCAAATAATCATTGAAACGATTACGGCTATTTTTACCCCATTGGTTTTGTAACTTGGTATGCCTTTTGTGAGTATCCTGAGTAAACAGTAGGTAAATGAGAAATTAATTTCCTAAAATTCTGTCTTTTCTCATGGAGATGCTAGGAAGTCAATATTTACAGAGGCAAAGTGGATATTTGCATGGAGGATGTTAAATGTAATTCCAAAGTGGCAGTGTAAATAGTTATTGTAAATAAATTTATTAATCTAAACTTCAGAAAAGTCAGACAGGAAAGATTAAGTCTGTAATAGGCTGCCACTTTGCATCACATGAGAAAACAAAGCAAAAGTGAAAATGAATCAATGAAATAAATCAGTGAAACTAAAAATGCCCATTAATGTATAAATATTGTTTTAGAAACAAGATCTGAATCTGTGCTTTAAATTATAAGTAAGCCTTCCTATAGGAAGGGGAAATGCTCTGTAATGAAGTGAATATATAATAAATTTCATTAGTTATTAAATCAAATTTTGTGCTTTCAAAGTATTTCCTATTAGTATATTCCACATACTTGTGCAGTGCAAGTGTAGAACTAGTGCAGAAGCAAGAGAGCAGATCTGGAAAAGAAGTGAGATGAAGGAGGTGTTTGCTATATGAGGCTTGCAAATGTCAGTAGTTTTGCTTCCAACGTGTCTTTGCAATATGTCCTCTTGCATTTCTATGTTGTTGTTTAGAAATCTCTTAAAATCATTGTACAAGCAAAAAGCTCAAGCTGCGTTTAGTTCAGCTTGCTTTATTGTGTTGGATTATTCACTTCAGCAACCAAGCACACTATAAAACACAGCTCAAGATTAAAACCTGCATTGTTCCTGTATCCGTTTTAGCAAAGGGTGATAATTAAGTTGTCCAGAACAGCTGAAAGGCAAGAATCAAAATACTGCTTGACAACCTCTTGAAGATAAATGATTACAGTACATTACGTATGTGATTTAATCTGGGAGATGGCTGCTTTCCCTTCATCTGGAAGTTTTTGATTTGGACTCTGGAGGTTTCGTTCTGATGTGTCTCTGATTTTTTCCTACTTCAATAATCCTGCATTGATTCCTATCTTCCAGCTAAGAGGAACCAGGTGGGACTCCTATCAGCATTTGCCTGTGTTAGCTCAAGCCAGTAGAGGAAGGTGACAGGTTGAATACTGACAGTCCTGTCCTTTCTGTAGTGCTGTTTCCTAGCATAGGCGGCAATTCAAAGCACGTGTGAGTGTGCCATTCACCTCTTTGGTTTGGGAAGCTGGTATTCTGGAGCTGAGGGGAAGCAGTTGTTTTGTCACCCTTTTCCTTGTATGGGTGTTTCTCAACAGGAGTTGCTAGAATGAACTTTGCAGCTGCTCTGAGACTTCTGCCCAGATGGGGAGATGTGCAGCATGTGTGGGGCTGCTAAAAAGAAATAGAGAACAGTGTCCTCTTTAGAGATTACAAAGTGAGAAATTACACCATCCCTTTTTCTATTAGAGAGGTAAACTACTTCCTCAGAATCAACCCATCCGAGATCTCAACCAGCAGATTTTAGTGATATCCTAGAGAGTGGGGTACGTATGATAAGGCATAGGCAAGCAAGAAGGAAGATTTTCCTTTATTTTACTCAGTTATCCTCTGATCCGGTAGATTTTGTGTTTTCATGCTTGCTTCTTCACTAGATGATACACCCTACTGCACAGAAGAACAGAGTAGTTTCTGATGGTTCTGAATTTGGCATAGCCTTAAGACAAAGCTATTTCCAATCGTACATTGTTAAAAAGTATACCTTTTGAGCTGTTAATTAATATATTTTGTTTGAGACTGTCATTGTTTGGAATAAATGCTTTGAGAATTTCTGGCTTTTGCCTTTTATACTTTCAAAAATGTTTTAAAAATGTAAGTTGCAGTAGCAACCTATTGTTCTGTACCTCGCTCTTTTGCTTATGCACTTCAGAGTGGTATACTGTAGTAGACATATTTTATAATACTATACCATATAAATATTCAGAAAGTAAAGTATTTAAAATTACATAATTAAAATTTAATTTGAAAGTAATATTCCTTTTAAGTCATTGGCACAGCTTTTTGCAAGAAGTGGAGAATGTTTCAGCAGCTAAAACCAGCAACCTGCCCTAAACCAATTACTTTATCTGCCAGTTTGTCAGGTCACATTGCATTAAACATCAGCTACCAGTGCCATATGGAGTTTAAACTAATTGTCCTGTTCTTCAGAAATCCACACAACTTCACATTACTGTGCTGTACATGCAATTTGATTTGGTGCACAAATACAGGCTGGGAGGAGAGTGGATAGAGAGCAGCTCTGAGGAGAAGGACTTGGGGGTATTGGTGGATGAGAAGCTCAACATGAGCCGGCAGTGTGCGCTTGCTGCCCGGAAAGCCAACCGTGTGCTGGGCTGCATGAAGAGAAGCATTAGCAGCAGGTCGAGGGAGGTGATTCTCCCCCTCTGCTCTGCTCTCGTGAGACCCCACCTGGAGTACTGTGTTCAGATGTGGGGCCCCCAACATAAAAAAGACCTGGACCTGTTGGAGAGAGTCCAGAGGAGAGCCACAAAATTAATCAGAGGGCTGGAGCACCTCCGCTATGAGGACAGGCTGAGAGAGTTGGGGTTGTTCAGCCTGGAGAAGAGAAGGGTCCGAGGAGACTTAATAGCAGCCTTCCAGTACCTGAAGGGGGCCTACAGGAGAGATGGGGAGGCACTCTGTATCAGGGGGTGCAGTGAGAGAACAAGGGGTAATGGGTATAAGTTGAAAGAGGGCAGATTTAGATTAGACATTAGAAAGAAATTTTTCACTGTGCGGGTGGTGAGGCAGTGGCCCAGGTTGCCCACGGAAGCTGTGGATGCCCCATCCCTGGAGGGGTTCAAGGCCAGGCTGGATGAGGCTTTGGGCAACCTGGGCTAGTGGAGGGTGTCCCTGCCCATGGCAGGGGGGTTGGAACTTGATGATCTTTAAGGTCCTTTCCAACCCAAACCATTCTGTGATTCTGTGATTTTATGGTGTTGTGCTTGCCTGTGTCTGCTGTGGTCTTCCAGTGAGGCACGCACCAGTGTCTCAGAAGAGAGGAAGAAAACTCCCATCGATGGTGTCTGTGCATAGAACGCTCTTCCCGTTTCCTGATACGATACCAGGCTTTTGGTTACAACACTGTTCTTCATTCTTTAATTGGCTAGCTGTACACACAGAGTTATTTTTATTCCTGTGGACTGTAGCACCCTTATCAAGAAAACTGAGGTAATTTTTTTTTTTTTTTTAGATTTAAACAAAACATGTTGAGGTCTGTTGACTGAAATAAGAGCTATTTGCAATAGTGAATAGCAATAGAAATGCAATAGCAGTGACTATTTGAATAGTCTGCCCTTCTTACCTTCCTTCCTTCCTTCCTTCCTTCCTTCCTTCCTTCCTTCCTTCCTTCCTTCCTTCCTTCCTTCCTTCCTTCCTTTCCTTCCTTCCTTTCCTTCCTTCCTTCCTTCCTTTCCTTCCTTCCTTTCCTCCCTCCCTTTTGGATTTCTCAATATGTTAAATTATCTGTAATTATCTTGTAGTATATGGTCTATCTGAGTCTTTGTCTTGCCTCTGAGCACCTTGATAAATCTTGAAAGGAGTAATTTAAAATCTTTACAGCTGCTGAAATTTTTAATAAGATTACTTGGTCTGATAATATACTTCTCTCTCCCATTAGAATATATATTTCAGGTAAATTTAATTGCCTCTTTGAGCTATGTGCATCTTGAGAAATTATCTTAAAATAATTCAGATTTATTTTGCACTGCCATAAGTCAAAGGATTTTTTTTAAGCCTTAAGCATAGCATGTGGCAACACAAGCTATAAGCTCTGGTAGCTTTTTTTTTTTTTTGATGTCAGTAATTTTGAACCTCATGGGCTGATTCTGATGGCAGAAGATTGTGGTCAGAGTAGGTTTTTTTGTTGCTGTTTCAAGTGAAAAACTTGAAAAAGATGCTGAATGCAAAAATGAATGAAGCTTTCAATGAAGCAAAAATGGCAAAATAGAAAAGCAGTGAAAGGTAATTTTTTTCCTGGACCGTTTTCCCACCTCCCTGTCTGTGTGAAGTGAGGACTTGCCAGCCTTCCAGCACGCTGTGGGCTGCACGGTGCTGAGCAGCGTTCCACTTCTGTATTGGTAACCGCATGGTGTATGGTGCAAGTTTGTTTGAGGACAGCTGATTGTCTCAGCTATCAAAGCATGTAAAAGCCTCTCAGATGAATACAACCAGTCAGACTAAGTGCCTGGTAGGTTCATGCCACACAAAGGTCATGGAGTGTCCATCCTTGGAGATATTCAAGGCCTGACTAGACATGGACCTGGGCAACCTGCTGTAGCTGACCCTGATTGAGTGGGGTGGGGTTGGACTAGGAACCTTGATGAGAGGACAAGAGGAAATGGCCTCAAGTTGCACCAGGGGAGGTTTAGGCTGGATATTAGGAAAAATTTCTTCACTAGAAGAGTGATCAGGCGTTGGAACAGGCTGCCCAGGGAAGTGGTGGAGTCACCATCCCTGGAGGTGTTCAAGAAACGTGTAGATGTGGTGCTTGGGGACATGGGTTAGTGAGTTAGGTGGTGTGGGTTGACGGTTGGACTTGATGATCCTTGAGGTCTTTTCCAACCTTAATGATTCTATGATTCTATGGTTCAATGATGCTGTGATTCTATAAGATTAAATTCATCAGAAAACATTAAATCCAAACCGGGGCATGTCTGTATGTGTTAGTTTTCATAGGTCTCTATCCTCTTAAATAAGGAATTCGTCATGCAGTTGTCAAAATAGTTTCCTGGGTTTTAATTTTGATTCAGTTTGAGATTTTATATCATCAGGATAATATTCAGGATGTTACGGTTCTGTGTAGATGTTTAGACATCCTCATAATTGTAATGCTTCAGTGTCATGTATAATAAATGCTTTGTCTCTTGGAAGCTTCCATTAGTATCTCTTACAATCATGTTAAATAAGTATTATACTTTGAATTCACATAATGCGTAGTTATTTTACTCAACCAGCTTCACACTCAGCAAGCCAGAGGTTCATAATCTACTTAAATGTTGACTGGATGTCACAGTCAGCAATGGCACAAATGACAAGACACCACCATTAGTAGTGGTGTTGACATGGGAAGTGTTGGCATGGGAAGTGATCACCTCTGTGTCGGGCTGCTTGCCAGTCTGAAGTCATCAGTGGTACACAGAACAGCTACTTTGATGGCCTTTTCTTAGGGTCTGCATTATGGTGGCTCCTATTGCAGTAATTCCAGGCCTTCTAGCAGACCTCATGACTGGCAGAACTTGGAACATAGTACAGAGATAAATTTTGGCTTCAAATGTTAATTTATTTTTAAGATAAATGCCTTTATAATGCAAAACATGTTTACTTTCTTTATTACTGTCATAGTTTTTATTAGATGGACCAAGGGTATTTTTAGGGGGACCTTAACTGCCTTTAGAAGCTTTCATCTTTTTGAAGTTACAGTGAATAAAGCACTTAGCACTTTTGAAACCATGTGTATAGATAGATCTGTGTTTCTGCTTCTAGTATAACATGACAGGCAGTGCAAGGAAAAAGCATCTGAAAACCACTCACTCTGCAGGTGGTTTGGAGTGAGGTTCTTCTCCTCTATGTTTCTTTGTCTGAACTTTTTTCTAGTCAGTGCTGTCAAAAGGTACTTTCAGAGGGCATGTATAGTGAGAAAAACATCAGTAATAAGTTGAATGCTAATCCTTTGTATCTTCTTTTTTCCACCATTAACAGTTGAGAGACTGTAAGTGAATAGTTCCTTGTTCTTAGAAAAAAAGATATTTCAGAAGAACTTCATCACGATTTCTCCCTCAAACCACCCAAACCATAGCTCTTTAAAAACCTTACTCCTGCGTATTAGCATTGGTAGCTCCTGTATTTATGTATCGCCTTCACTTGCTTCTTTATCTCTCAAGATCTATTGAAAAGATCATTAGAAGGAGGGAACCTCCACCAGCTGACTCAACTCGAGAGTTCTGTCTTTGGGTGGAGGCATGCTACTTCTTTCTTCAAGCTGAACAAACTAGGAGCAGACACCTCCCAGTAGCTAAACTGATGTTTCACTAGAGCACACTTAGACGATCTAAAACAAGATAGCTGTTTAACTAGGGGAAATTCTGCTAGGTGGATCTTGTTATTTGAGCCTCATGAAGGGGAGGAATTGGTCCAACTTCAGAGTTCTCCTGAGCCATGCAGACTCCACATGGTTTCCTCTGGTCTCCAGAGCAGTGCTCTTCCTTCCAGTCTGTCAATGGTTTGCCTTGAAAGTCTCCCTGGCAACTTTTCAAGTTGAGATTTCTTCAAGTGCCCTCCCTTTCTGCTAGTCTGTGGCAGGAGCTGCAGGTGCCCGGACCTCTCCTCCAGCCCCAGGGAAGCAGTCAGGTAGTGCAATGGGGCTCCTTCCTCTGGTTCTTCACTTGTGTCCTTTCTGGGTTAAACATATGTAAGGTAGGTACCCAGTAAACTGAAAAGAAACTAAATGATTCTACCATCTGTTTGAGCCATCAAAACAGAAGTAGGATAAAATAAGAATTCATAATTGCTTTCAAAATACAGTGCAATTTATAGAGAAAGCAGGTGAATATTCATGTAACACAGCTTGCCATGGAAGAACGAACTCATACGTTTTTGACATGTTAATGATTCTAAAGCTTCTTAGGTATAATCGGTGAAATTTATCCAGATACCAAAGAGTCACTGACATTATAGGGCTAGGTAAGGCTCTGTAGGTGCCTTCCTTCTTGAATAGATGGGCAAATACAACTTATGTAATTTGCAGCATATAGTTTTTGCTTCCCTCTTTCATAAATTAGTGGTTTTAATTAATCTTTGTGTTTCTGGTCGAGTTGCTTCTCTTTTGGCTGACTTCACCCCCTGTAGGAGCCATTCTGTCCAGTGATGCAGAAAACCACGTTGATGATAAGAAGCTTGAGGAATCATGACCAGGCACAATTTATACAGAGGATTGTTCTTGTGTTACACAGGATATGCGAATGAAATGGCCATGGGACAAGGATTTCTGTAAAGGGATTTAGTGCAAAGTCACCTCTGAGATGAGGATCAAGCACGTGATCTACAGTGGTGGGGAAATAGACCTCTTGAGTTTTCAGTCAAGTGTTTACTTGTGACAGGCTTAGTTATCTTTTAGAAGGTTTCAAAGAGATGAAAGATATTTGTGAGCAATGTACTAACCAAAGTGCTTGCTGTTCACCCAAACTTTTCTACATTCCTTTTTCTTACAGGACAATGATTTTTCTTTTTCTTTATTTTTTTTTTCTGTAGAAGGGCATATTGCACAACTCTGAAGCTCTGTGAATTGCTTCTAAACAAACCACAAATTTTAGCAAAGGACAACTTCTAGAAGGTTTCCTGAGCTAAAGTGTTCAGATAAATTGTGTGGATCCAGAGAAAATAGCAGGAAACATCTGTTCTTCTAGAGTGAAAGCTGTTCTTCACAACATCATAGGAGTTTTCTGTGGGCTTTGCTTTTCAAGTGTGAGATTTTTGCTGGAATTCAGGCCATAGTTTCACAGTAGGCAAGAACAAGATGAAGAGAATTCTTGATCTTAAGGCATTGCATTAATACAAATTAATGTGGAAATTGGTTCCTTTGTATTACAGCATAATTTCAAAATCGGTAGCTTATGGAATGTACTTACTAAATCATGTCTGTCTAGTTGAATAGATTTAATTGTGCTTCACTGAGAAGGATGTAACACCCTTTGATGATTTCTGTCTTATTGATAACATTTGTATTTAGAAATATATAATCTATGTGCAAAAATTTTTGAAGTAATATCCCAGACTGCTAAACTAAAATTAAGAATATGAGTGTGGAAAAATTCATTCATACAGTACATCAAATGGGCTATTTATTTCATTATGACAATAAAGTGCATCTTTTTGATGAATCAAAAACCATTTTGAGAAAAACAGGTTTTGTTAAAGTTGGGACTGAGTCAAGAGGCATCATACTTGCAAATGAAGAAAGAGGTGATAATCAACACAATGTGCTGTTGGTGAAAATTGTTGACCCAACCTGCTCTGTGCTGTTCAAGTCATCCATGAGATCTTCAGACAATGTCTTTTATAAAGCATAAACTGTTTCTTGCTTGTTAACTGTCTGAAAATAAAGAATTAAGAGTTGAATTGGAAAAGCCCAGAATTGTGCCTTTTCTCATGGTTTCAAGGAGGGGCTTTTTTTAATCCACACAAACTGAAGGAATTTCTTGTCCCAAATGGAGGTGGTTTGACCTGCACGGGTAGTTTGTCCTGGATAGAGGTGGTTACAGATGTGCCCAAGCTGGCCTTCAGTTCTGCCAGTCTCAGCGGTCAACTGGAAGTATGAACATGAGGTTTATGCACACAGGGACAGGTGTCAGGAGCACAGCATTTTACCTGTGCGTAGCCCTCCTTGTTTTTCGTTGTACATCAGCGTACTTCCTGCTGCAGCGTAGAGCAGAGTTCAGTTTTGAGCTATTTTGTAGAGAAAATGCCAGCCTGTTATGCAGTTGCATTGCAAAGTGCAGTGTGAAAACCGAGCGTCAGTGTTAATAAGTGTTGCCTATCAGCCTCAGCAGTCCTGTACTGTCAATTTTCTAGTAAACAGGTACTCAATATGAGTGATATTTAGATTATTTTTTGGATAACTTTTTCAGCAAAGCTAGTGAGCAGTTAACCTTATGGTATTTTTCATAAGTCCCTCTCAGGTAGTAACTGTTGCATGTGTTCAGTGCTGTCTTTTAGTGCATCAGAATGAACTTCAGATTGTGATGCACATCTAGCTACCTATGTAATTGCTGCATGAAACTTTAATGTGTACGTATGCTCCATGAATTCTTCAGAGTTGGAGGTGAGTGGTAATGTCTCATTTCCTTTCTGATTCTCCTTAACAATTTCAAAGATCCCATCAGGAGGAGCTGTAGGTTTGAAATAACTGAAAACCAAAATAAAAACCTCCAAATAAATGTGTTTCTCAGAATGGGACATACATAAGCCCGTGGGACCTGATGGGATGCGCTCAGAAGTGCTGAGGGAGCTGGCTGATGTCATTGCAAGGATACTCTCAATTATCTTTGAAAGATGTTGGTGGTTGGGAGAGGCTCCTGAAGACTGGAAGAGAGAAAGCAATGCCACCCCTGTTGTGGCAAGAAGGAAGATCCAGGGAACTACAGGCCAGTCAGCTTCACCTCCAACCCTGCAGAGCAATTAATCCTGGAAACAATTTCCAAACAAATGAAGGACAAGTACATGATCGTAAGTAGTCTCCGTGCTTTTACAAATGCTTAACCGACCTTGTAGCATTCTACAAAGGGGTGACTAGCTTGGTGAACAAGGGGAGAGCAGTGGATATTGTTTACCTCAACTTCATTAAGCCTTTTGACACTGTCTCCTTTAACATCCTAGTGGTCAAGCTGACAAGGTACAGGTTAGATGTACACAGATGGACAGTGAGGTGGATTAAAAACAAGCTGAACAATAAGAAGGTGGTGGTCAGTGGCACAAAGTCCAGTTGGAGGCAGGTCACTACTGGTCAATACAGGGTCCAGTACTATTTAACCTCTTCATTAAATGAGTGGGATGATGGGACAGAGTGAACCCTCAAGTTCACAGATGACACAAAACTGGGAGGGGTGCCTGATACACCAAGTAGGTGTGCTTCCATCCAGAAGGACCTGGAATGCTGGAGAACTAGGAAGGGAAGACTCTATTGAAGTTCAACAAAGGGCTATGTGAAGTCCTGCATCTGGGGAGGAGTAACCACAGGCATGAGTCCAGGCTAGGGACCGAGCATCTGGAAAATGCTCGAGGTCCTTGAGGTCCTCATGGATGACAAGCTGGCCATGAGCCAGCAATGCACTCTCGATCTAAAGAAGGCCAACAGCATCATGGAGCATTGTAATGGAGCATTAGGAGTGCTGCCAGCGGGTTGAGGGAGGTGATCCTTCGCCTCTTACTCAGCACTGGTGACGCCTCATCTGGAGTCCCGTGTCTAGTTTCTGGACCTCCCAGTACAAGAGAGATACAAATACACTGGAGAGAGTCCAGTGAAAGACCATAAAGATGATGAAGGGACTGGGGCATCTGTAATGAAAAGAGGCTGAGAGAACATGGACTGTTCAGCCTGCAGAAGCAAAGGCTCAGGGGACATCTCATCAAGGTGTATAAATACCTGATGACAGGAACTGAAGGCAATGGAGCCAGACTCTTCTTAGTGGTGCTCAGTGACAGGACAAGAGGCAACGGACATAAATTCAAAACAACGAAACTACATCTGAACACAAGAAAACACTTTTTTTCTGTGAGGGTGGTTGAACATTGAAAAAGGTTGTCCAGAAACACTGTGGAGTCTTCATCCTTGTAGATATTCCAAGCCTGAGTGAACCTGGTGGTGGGAAACCTGCTCTAGCTGACCCTGCTTGAGCATCAGCGTTGGACAAGATGATCTCAAGAGGTCCCTACCAGCCTAAATGATTCTGTCATTCTGTGAACCAGACTTACTAGACGTATTATTGAAGCTATGCTTTCAAGAGATAGGGGATAACAGAGAATGAAAGGGGAGTATTGGAGATTTTATCTCCATAAGCATGTGAGACTTCCCGGTTGGTAAAACTGAAGCTTTGAAGCTGAGTGTCTTTCCTCCCACTCACTCTTGAAGTCTTTGACCTATTCGTGTTCTTATTTTCTGAGTCCTGGGGTTTCTTGCAGCAGTTGGTGCAGCCGACCAAGGTCTCTGGACCTGTCCATCTACTTTTCCTTGTCAGACAATTTCTTCTCTTATGAAACCTGACTTGCTTGGCTTTTGGGCTTTGACTGGAGTTTCTAGATTTTGTTTATTTATATTTTTACATGCTTTTGGATTTTAAACACCTAAACAAAGTTACTGTAATAAGCTGGAAAGGCCAGTTGTGACTGTTCCCTGCCCTTCCTTCTCAATGCTGTTTGCTTCCCTGGTCTTACCTCTTTTCCCAGTCTGTGATGGGAGGCCTGGCAGGATGGAAGGAAGGTACCTTTGGGGTGGTAGAGGTAAGAGCAATTAAAATGAGACTGCGACACACTGACTTGAAACACAAATGGGAAATGAAGAATTAGCAGAATACGCAAGAGGGAGACAGATATGTTGGGCTAGTGAGTGGGCTTAGGGGGGATGTAGCGAGGTAGAGCTGTGGCATGTTTGTATGTGCATGACAGTGGTGTATGTAATTTTATACAAGTTTTCTCTCAGATTTTTCTATGCTTTTCTAAAAGTAGGTGTGTTCTGCAGCCCTACTAAGAATAGGCAGGGAAGCTTAACGAAAATAATGATTTAAAAAAGATAAGTGGGAAGGAATGTGGAAAAATTTAATAGAAACTGGAAAAGCGTAGCAGAAGAAGTGATAGGGAAGAAATAGTACAACTGAAAATCAGAGGGATAATTCATGGAGGAAGAAGATGACGGTAGTTGTATAAAATATGGGAAAGAACTAGAAACACGCATCTGCCATCTCTGTCTGTGAGGGAATCGTGCTGAAAACTGCTCAGCTATGTGCCAGTGACGCGATCGCTGTTCCTCAGTGAAGACACTTTCTGAAGAAAATTTGCCACTCCAAACGTTTTAGAAAATGTTATGGAAGGCTGTTATGTTTTGGAAAAAAAAAATAATTAAAAAAACAGTGGCAAAGTTTCCTGATTTTTCTCAGCTGACAAAGATTAGTCAGCTTTGAAGGTGTGATCGAGGTGTACTTAATACCTGCAAAAATGATATAATTATTCACAAGAAGCTCTTTTTTAGACATTTGTGTGCTGTACAGTGTTCCCTTCCACTTGGGAACATGGTGATTTTCCCTGGGGAGAGACTATCCTAATGAGGTGAGGAAATTGGCCTTTTATATTTATTAAAAAAGAAAGAATTTAAGTATGTAAGCCTCTCTCTTTTAACAGTTTTCTGTTTGTAACAATCTTGATAGCAAGAAGGTGGTGTTTAACCCTTTAATACAGGAAGTTACCTGGATAAATAGCAATGTTGCTTCTCCCAGAAAAACCACATTTAAGTGCACTTTTTCTTTAAAAATACTCTTAATAATTGATCATGCATGTGCTGATCAATGTGAAGAACTGTGTTTTGATGTTAGCTTCAAATGAGATTTTTCTTTTTATTTGTCTTGCCTTTAGATGTGACAGATTGCCAAACTGTGTTATCATGAGCGGACTGATGTCATGAATATTTTTCTAGGTTCCACAGGGTTTTGCTAGTGAGCTGACATAGATCTTTGTTAACAGGAAAACATTTAAATCTTTGAGGAGAGTTTAGTCTCTCAAAACAACCGTGTAAGTCTCGTGTAATCTAGTGCCGCTGTTGGCATCCACTTGGATTTCCTTGTCACCAGTTTTTCTCATCATCGTGTATTCTCTCATCATCAATACAGTTGATGCACTGTGTGACTTGTATTAGGGTGCTAAATTCTTCTGTGTAGAGTTGAGAAAAGTGAAAAATGAGTGGAACAGTATTATTGCTGAAAATATTTGAATGCCTTCAGAGAGAAGAGCTGGAGAAAAGCAGAACGTAAGTGGTGTAATATTTATTTCCACTAGCATCACTTTTGTTTTTGGAAGCACTGCAGGTGTCATAGAACTCATTTTAAGGGTGTACTGACCTGTTGGAGAGTAGTGTAGGGCAGAGGGACCTGGGGGTCCCGGTGGCCAGCAGGATGCCCATGAGCCAGCACTGTGCCCTCGTGGCCAAGAAGGCCAATGGCATCCTGGGGTGTATCAGAATAGGGGTGGTCAGTAGGTCGAGAGAGGTTCTCCTCCCCCTCTACTCTGCCCTGGTGAGACCTCATCTGGAATATTGTGTCCAGTTCTGGGCCCCTCAGTTCAGGAGGGACAGGGAACTGCTGGAAAGAGTCCAGCGCAGAGCCACGAAGATGATGAAGGGAATGGAGCATCTCCCTTATGAGGAAATGCTGAGGGAGCTGGGTCTCTTCAGCTTGGAAAAGAGGAGACTGAGGGGTGACCTAATGAATGTTTATAAATATGTGAAGGGTGAGTGTCAGGAGGATGGAGCCAGGCTCTTCTCTGTGACATCCAGTGACAGGACAAGGGGCAATGGGTTCAAGCTGGAACATAGGAGGTTCCACTTGAATATGAGAAAAAACTTCTTTATGGTGAGGGTGACAGAGCACTGGAACAGGCTGCCCAGAGAGGGTGTGGAGTCTCCTTCTCTGGAGAAATTCAAAGCCCGCCTGGATGCGTTCCTGTGGGATCTGGTCTAGGTGTTCCTGCTCTGGCAGGGGGATTGGACTGGATGAGCGTTCGAGGTCCCTTCCAATCCCTAACATTCTGTGATTCTGTGAAATGCATAAATTAGTTCCCCACTTCTTGCCACTACTTCTGTGCCTTTTTTTTAATCTCTTCCCATCCTGTTTTTAAAATTAGACTTCTAAGAAGTCTTTTAAAATCAGCCACTGTGGGACATGCTTATTAGATCTGCTCTACTTGCTCATTGAGCCTTAAGTTAAATGATTGAGGTTGGGTCATCGGTTGCAAGCAATTGAATTGATGACTTGGAAGAGAAAATGGCAGGTGAATTCAGCAGGGTGTCCTTTTTACTACGTAGTTCCTTGATTACCAAGAAAACACTGCGTCGCATTTCTGTGGATTGTTGATCCAGGTGGTAACATGATTCCCATCCCTAGCCTATCAGTAAGCAATAAATCTAGAGCTGCAAGTAGATGGGAAGCGGGTGGATACGTGTTCCTCGGGAATGTGGTTTACAAGCTAGGAAGGTGATGTTGGTAGTTTGACTATGTCTATGGTATTGACTGTTCAGTCAGTAGTCTTCAGAAAATTATTAGTTTTTATAATACTTGGAAAATAAAATCCAAAAGAAGTTGTTCTCTTCCAGTCTGCTTTTTGACCCATCATCCCACATAAATTATTCTGGATAGAATTAATAATGTAGATGTTTGGTGTTTGAAAGAAGGAGATGTATGCTGTGAATTAAAAAATCTTAAGGTAGTTTTGTCAAAATAAGATGTTCCCACAAGGGAAATTTTTGTATTTTTTCAGAGAGAAGAGGAGTTATTTGTGTTTCATAAATAATAAAGGGTTCTGTTTGCCAGAAATTGCCTTATGTAAGTAGGCATACCTATTCTGTGTAGAGAATCAGACATATTTTTGTTTTTTAAGTTTCACCAGTATTAGTAATTGTGATGTCTTTCCAGTACAGTTTGTGTAGTATAATAACATAAAACTCTAGGCATTTCTATTTTTGTATGTTTGCTCTCTGCATACTTTCGTAGCTCCAGTTCTGTTTACACACGCAATGAAATTAAGAAGCGATGGATGTATCCAAGTAGCATCAATGATGTGATGAAGTGCTCTTAAAATAAGTATGCACAAGTAGAAGTGTCTGGAGATATAAAATATTCAGAAGGTTGAATTAATGACCGGGAAGGATGGTTTGATGTTTTGAAAGTTTCTTTTTAAAAAATTAATCAATTATGGATTAATATAAAGCTGTTTGATTAGCTGGCGGCAGCGGGTGTTGTTTCTGCAGCGGTACGGGAAGGAGTCGGTGCGAGGCAGCTGTGCCGGGCAGCACGGCTGGGCTAGCTGGGCCCGGGGTTGGGGCACAGAGCCTGCGTCTCCTTGGTGCGGACGCTCAGTTGGAGGTGTAAGGAGAGCATCTCTTGCTGCCCTGCAGCCCTGGAGGCTCTCTTGGGACTGGGGTGCAGGCAGCCCTGATGTGGCCGGGGCTGGGATTTCTCCGGTGTGGCTGCGTGGAGGTGTTCTCCTGCCAGCCTTTGCCGCTCCTTCGTGGTGGCTCCTGAAACACACGGTTGGTGTGTGTAAAGATAGAACTGTGGGCTGTGATTTAAAAGTAACTTCTGCTGGGCAAATTTTTTAACAATAGGTTTTGGAGGAAGTAAAAATCCTTAACAGTAAAAAATTATTTGTAGTATAAGACATTCGGACATTCATTTTGAAGTGCTTTTTAAGGACCTTTTCTGCGACTTCGTATGAAACCCTGTCTCTCTCCAAGTTCATTGTATAATACTTGGCTGAAGGAAAATTTCCCTGTGTTTCTCTGTGTGTGTATATAGCCAGTTAATGGGCTGTATAAATAAGGACTGTGCTTTTTGCCTAAATGATCCATCTTGCTGATAACTGCTGTGGGCCATATCTGTTGTCATCAGAGCTGAGCTCTGGAGGCTAGATGCTTGTTTTGGTGAAGTCTCAGCTGTTTCTTTTTATTTTTTTTTAATTTTTTGTCCTTGTGGCAGAACTCAAATCACACTTAGGGTTCCAGTCAAAAAAATCACGAAGTCAGTGTTAACCTGGGTTTCTCTCACATGAATCTGAAAACAGTTTCCCTTTTCTTTGGTTTCTGTGTTTAAGACCAGTCCCAGAGAATGGTCTGAATAGAAGACTAAGGGTCACAGAGCTCCGCGGTAGCAGTGTCACTTAAAGCGCCCCCGAAGTTCTGGTATTTCTAGGAGGTATATGTAAAATTCAAGTGTGAATTTTCTGGAAAAGGTTTTTAAAATGGAAAAGGGATTGTTTCTTTAGTTTTAATTCCCTCCCCCAGAACTGCCATTTTATTGATGTTATTTAGCAGAGCACCCAGTTCACAGCAGAGTGCTGAGAAGTTGTTTGTTAGAGAACATTGGAAGTCAGAACATTTCGGAGTTGTGAAACATCCTGCTAAGTTTATGTTCTAATTAAATGTTTAAAGGCTTCTGTATTCATCAAAATAGGAATAAAGTTTGCATCACAGGATTTCAGTCCTTCAGTTTTTAAAGAAGACTGCACACATCACAGAATCACAGAATCACAGAATGTTAGGGATTGGAAGGGACCTCGAAAGATCATCTAGTCCAATCCCCCTGCCGGAGCAGGAACACCCAGATCAGATCGCACAGGAACGCATCCAGGCGGGCTTTGAATGTCTCCAGAGAAGGAGACTCCACAACCTCTCTGGGCAGCCTGTTCCAGTGCTCTGTCACCCTTACTGTAAAGAAGTTTTTTCTCATATTCAAGTGGAACCTCCTATG